>CM070875.1:85566627-85729127 GCA_036365515.1 Torymus aiolomorphi
GTAGGTTGCTGTATCGGGGTCGGCAGCCCCCGTCCGCCAATGTCTAGCCGAGAGGACAAGTTCCTCATCTGCGTTTCTTCTCGCAGATTCTCTTCATTCCGGCCGGCGGGCGTGACGTCCGTGAGCGTCACTCGCCGCATTGCTTCGGTGCTCTCCCGGTTAGTGCTGTTGGCGTTTGGATGCTGAGTTGAGTTGGCGGCTAGGATCCGCGTCGACTCTTCGATTTGCCGAATTTTCTTGTCAACCACGGCCATGTATACGGCCCAATCGGTTAGCACTTGCAGTGTCGTGCCGTCCGCCATTGACATTTCGAACATTGCCGGTCCTTTCTTGGCTGTGAGTCGTTCGCTCTCCTCAGCCTCATTTTGTTGGTGTCACCCTAGCACGTCGTTTCCTCTTCGCTGTCGACTGTGGTTGCGTGAGCTGCCCATTCGCGACTGCGCTAGAGGTTTTTCTGGACCACCTCGTCCGTTTTTAATACCTCGAGCGGATGCGGCTTGTCCGACGTGGAGTTTGCCCACGATATGTCGTGTTCCGAGCCGGATGTTCAATCCAGGAACGTGCGGCGAGCATTTGCGCGTTCCACCCACGCGGAATGCTCGTCAGCGACGGCTACGCCTTCAAAATCCTCTGGATCGTAGTCGCCTGCCAGCCACTTACTGATGCGCTCTAGCTTCAGGAACGTTCCGCCGTTTCTCTTCAGTCCGAGCGCTTGCGTGTAGCGCAGTGTCTCGTCCTCGGTCAGGCATCTGCACCAATTATAGATGGCTTTGGCTGCAGACTCTCCCATCGTTGCGTTTGTTTACAATTAAACCTCTCCCGGAGTATATCTGTGCGCGGCAAAACGAGTACGTTCGCGTATCGAATGGGCGCACCAAAAATACAACAACAAAAAAATATACAAAAAATTTTTCTCCTATCAGGTATACTCCGATCAAGTGCGTGTCTGTGTATATTCCGGTTCGACTCTCAGTTGTGGCTCATAATCTCTCTACCACCGCTGAGAGACGACGAATCGCTTCCTTCCGTGGCCTTTCTTCTCTTCGGCAAAGACCGCCGAAAAGGAATTAATAGAAAAAAAAACGAAAAACCGCTGAAGCACAGAAAAGAACTAAAAAAAGGCAAAAAAAATAATTTTTAATTGTAGACCAACGAGAAAAGAAAAAAAAGGACAGGTTATTTTTTTTTCTAATCCTGTTTATCGGTTCTCTATTTCGTTAATTCTCGACAAAAGAAAGGGAGAGTGAAAGTTAAATTCTCGTCGAACCGTCAATATTTACTTTACTCTCAGCTCTCTTTTGCTGATCTTTCCCGGAGCAAGACAATGCTTATTATTCGCACACACACACACACTTGCACTCGTAGTTATCGCGCGCTCGCGATATTTTTGTACGCGGCGCGTCGCGATAATTCGCACCATCCGATTCTACAATCCGTAGAAAAAACCTGATTTGATTTAACCTAATTTCAAATTTTACGTTTTATTCTCGATTTTCCAAAAACAAGAGAAACGAAAAAGAAAAAAAGGTTGTTTTTCCACTCTAATCCAATTTCCCGCACGCTCGTCGGTGGCAGGTAATCGTGTTTCCACACATTAAGGGCGCCAGTTGTAACGGAGCCGGTGTTGCGTGGTTATTCGCTTCCTCTAAGGGGAATTGCCGATGAACGGTGCAGCAAAGAAATGGGGCACGAGCACTGGCTCGTGCCAACCCTCGGCGGAATCTCATCGTCCTTGCCTGCGCGCCGTCGCTCGTCGTCGGCTGCCTTCGTCGGCAGCCATACCTACCGGCGTTACAACGCGCGACTTCACTGTCGCGCTTTCTCTCTTTCGCGCGTGCTTCCTCGGCTGCTCAGTATTGCGCGAGTACCGCGTACTCGCGCCCACGGAGGCCGTGGTATTCTATACCGCCGCACCACCAACTAGGAAAAGGGATCGGGATATTAAATCACTCGCGTACGCGTTCTTAAAACAAGGGCTTTACCTTTATTGCCCCTCGGGCAGAAGAACTATAATACACGCGGCGCGTATGATCTATACGCGCCGATACGGGTCGTGCGCCCGTGCTCTATGTACATGTGCGCGCGGTCGCATACACGCACTCGCAAAGGCGGTTCCCACCGACGTTGGTCGATCGCCGCGCGCGATCAACACACACGCGCGCGTCGGTGAGCCTCGCTCGTCCGCGCGGGGGTCGCTCTCTGGACGGTCGTCTTCCGCGGGGACAGCGGCCGTTCGCCTAGCTAGGGCTTACCTTACAGGCGCAGCGGCGTCCGCGAAGGATTGGCCGGGCGGCTTGGGCAGCCGTGCCACTCTCTCTCCGCTGTGTAGGCTGCCGGCGGCGTCTCTCTCTCTCTCTCCGCGGTGTAGGCTACAGGCAGCGTCCCTCTATCTCCCTCTCTCCGCTGTACTGCGGCGTGCGTCTCCCTCTCGCTCTCTCTCACTCGTGCACTCACACACCTCCTGCACCGTTGCACAGCTGGTGCTATGCACGGCACCCACGCCCGTTGCTCTCTCCTCTCACTCACTCTCTCCAAGAGAACGGCACTCGCGCACGTACGAGGGCAAGGAAAACTTCCTCAGGCTGTGGCCAAAACGGTACTGTTCGCCTCTCGCTTCGTCGGCACGCGCAAGCATCTCTCGGCCTTGCCCTTCGCGCAAGGTTGAGAGATGTTTACTTTTCTGGTATTAGTGCGTGGCGACGCGGTGTGCCGAGACTCGCCTCATGTCTCGTTCGCGCACAGCGATACACGCATACCAGCGCCCGTACACGCGCTGGCCGTTACAATGTATAATTAAAGTAAATTTTAATTGTATTATGTAATTAATTATTGTTTTATATTTTTTCTTAAATTATTTTGATCAATTATATTATGTTATTATTCTAATATCGTGTTCCATTGCATAGTCCATCAGCGATGCTAAGATTACGAATTAACATAACAATTGCATTTTTTTTAATTTTATTTCATATAGAGGTAAACCTTCTCGTATATTATTTAACATTTCTATCGGAAAATTTAAATGTATATTTTCATCCGTTTGATCTACTCCTTTATGTGTTGCGTAATCTATACTATAATGTTACCATTTTATGTTCAATTAAGTTCAATATTTTATTATTTAATATATTTACTTGTTCATTATGTGAACTTAATATTACATTTTTTGAAAAATGATAATTTTTATTAATATTGTTATATATTTTATGACAAACATCATTTGTTTTCCATTTATCTGGAATTTCAAAGTGATCAATTTTTCCTTCTCCAATATCTAATAAAAATGATGCAAAAGCATTATCTTGAGTACGAATGTTTATTGTTAAATGGAAAATTTTAAACAAAGCCCAAAGATAAGAATTTTTTAAAAATCTCGAAAATGTTTACGACTCAGCGCCCCGTCACCCCCCTCGCACCCCCTCGCCACCCACGCGGCCATTCGCCTCCCTCTTCAGCGTCCCCCTCAGCTTCCCCCTGATCTCTCCTCAAAATAACGTAAAAATGTGACTGGTTATACGTTTTTTTGAAAGAAATTGTTAGAGGCTTTAAATATTCCTTATTACATGTCCGATATATCTTCCATTTCTTCTAAAATATCCCCGATAACAAAAACTTTTTGTCCTCTGATAATGTCCATTTCTTCAGAACAATGATACAATTTTTAATAATATAAATATTCAGTGCTACTGAATATAGATTTATATCCTTCTTAAAGTTTATCCAAAGGAGTTATAAATGTATCCACAACTTTGATATTATTATAATTTTGCACGTGTAAATATAATTCATTATTGTGTTATTCTAAAATTTCCCCGATAACAAAAACTTTTTGTCCTTTGATATTGTCCATTTCTTCAGAATAATGAGATACCATTATAAGAGTGGTTATATATGGCTATTGGCGAAGGATACCACTTAAAATAACAATCCAACGCGTCAATGAACAGTACCTCCAGGGTGACGTGGAAAACTGATCGTCTCTTCAACCAATCTTTATAGTTAAATCAATTTAAAAAAAAATAAATAAATATACAAATAAATAAATATACAAATAAATAAATATACAAATAAATAAATATCAATATTATTACAAAGAACTTGCTATACTCGGCAATTCTTCTAATTAATTATATCATGATTTATAACTTAAACAATTGAGGGGAAGGGGGGCTGACGGGGGAGCTGAGGAAGGGCTGGGGCGAGGAGGCGCGAGGAGGAGGTTAGGGGGAGGGAGGGGGTGCGAGGGGGGTTAGAGGGGCGAGCCTCTAACAATTTCTTTAAAAAAAACTTATAATCATTCACATTTTTACGTTATTTTGAGGAGGGTGAGGGGGGCGCGTGGGGAGGGGAGGGGAGGGGGTGCTTAGTCGTAAAAATTTTCTTACAACTATATAATATAGGAAGATATATATATATATATATATTATAAATTTCTCGCAAGCGGTTTATAAAGCCCGTTTTTTATATATAGAGGTTTATCGAGCCCGATTTTGATTATGCAGCCCCGGCTTCATAATATTTCTAAATATAGGGGTTTATGCGGCCCGACCTAGAGTCTATAACCCCAGGGTCCATTATTTCTTTAGTCACTTGCCATAGGGAATTCTGGGCTGTAGGTTCTAATATACAGTCTTGGGCTACATAAACCCCGATAAGTGTATATATTAGATATATAAATATGTAACGAAGTTCCAGGATAAAGTACAGAGAGAATAAGAATCTCGGTTCTCCGTATTCTATCGAACTCGTTTGGCTCTCGTTCTCGCGAATTCGTGCATCTCGAGCGTTTGTTGACATCGCTCGAACGATCTATTCTCAAGCTGTGCGCGGGAACTGCGCGACTTTGGCGGTTGCAAAATCGCGCTCGATTCATTTTTTAATCAGATTCTCTCGGGCCGTCGAACCGCGCGGACGCGAACGTAGATCGTCCGGAGAAAACGGTCACCGTGTGATACACCGGTACAGCGCAGCGCCAGTCCACCTACCGTCCACGGAGAGCAGCGCACGTGAACACTCCGAGCCACTCCTGGGGTCCGAAGCGTCTGTATGTGCAGGCTGGATGTTAGGACTCGGCCTGAACACTCCGAAATCGACTGGAGGATAAGGCCTAAAGCCGGAGCGGATTCCTGAGCGAGTGACGAGGTGAGTGCACTCCTCTCCCGGTAAGCCTCTCTGTACTTCCCGCGCAGCGATCCATTTGTCTATTTTCGGCTCGCAGCGGCGAGCGGCCGGTGGTACGTTCACCGGCTCAGCGAAAATAAATACATTGATCCGCCCACGCCGCGTGGCGGATCCCGTCTTCTTGTCAGCGCGCAACGCGACGCCTTATTTTTATGTAAAGTTTTTTTAGTAGACCTTGTTAGTGTTTCTCTATGTAACTGAGGCTATTCTTTATTTACTGACCTAACCTAACCTTCCCCCGGATACCGCCACCCCCGCGGGAAAACGACTCCGCCGGTCGTTTTCATATCTGAGTCTAGCGGCCGCGCGCTTTACTCTTCGAGCGCACGCTTTTCACTCGATCCAATTAATTTGAAAGCGAAGTTCGCGTGCGATCTTCGCGTTGTTTTCGGGATTCCAGGAGCAGATTCCCGTGCAAGTCATTTTAGTCTGACACCCGCGGCACCGTGTTCTAGGGCATCGCTGGTCTGTGGCATATCGGGATTTTCTCCCATTAGCCATCCCGTTACAATGGCGCCCTAACCTGTTGGGTTGGGTTTAAGGAGAAGGTTAGCGGCCGGAACATTTGAGAGCAGCCTATTCAATTAGCGTTTCGTTTAAGTTCTCCCGCGCGCGAATACTGCACCGGACTAATCTGCAGACGGCCAGTGGCCATAAGACGTTACAGCTGATAGGCGCAGTGACTTAAACTCGCCAAGTCGAGGCAGTGTGGCCAGGTAAACAATATATATCGTAATACTACGCATGTAAAAGTGGCGATTTATCGCCACAACCTGGTCACACTGAGTCGAGGTGCTGGGCGTAAACAAACAGACAAGAAGACTCGCGGCGCGCATAGAAACATAAACACAAAACAGCAGATTGCTTGTTTTTGTAGGTGTTTATGTTCGGGCAGTATTGTGTATACTTCTCCCGAGCCTTTTAAACTTCTGTAAAGCCAGGGCGAGAGCATTTAAACGACGATTGTAGTTGTTTTCGTCGTCATATGTGGCGAAATTAAATTTCTTTCTTTTTTACGCGAGATTTTAAGCGATTTTCACGCGATTTTTTTTGGAATAGAGTGACCTTACCTGTGCGTGCAGCCGGTCGAAAGTGAGATCACTTTTATACCTTTTTTTTGGTTGCGGGATTTAGTCAAATCGGTATCTTTGCTAACATTATTTTTTTTAAATGCCACGCTCTCTCCCTAGCTAGCTGCATCGAGATACGTCGTTCACGAGGTGCTTGGGACAATTATGTGTGGTAGTTAGGATTCCAACATTGTAATTTGCGTAACAGATGGCTAATTCGAGAGAGAACCTCAGCAGTTAGTTGCGCACACACATAAGTCGTCGCCAAATTTTTGTATGATCGGTCTAGCTTCAGAAGATGGAATCATCGACCTTAGAAGAACTAGCCGAATCGATGGAGCAGTGGCCCAAAAATCTAGAGCTGAGCTTCCAAGCTGTAATAGAAGAAAAAATATAGCTCTAGATTTAAGAAGCACTGGATGTATTGTAAATATACATTTATACCGAGAAGAATAAGCAAATAAATATGTAAGAAACTGTAGCGCGTGAGCCCAAACGTTATAGAGAATCTCAGTACAAGCTCAGGCATACGCAACACATGGATAAACACATGTACGCCTCCCCACCTTTGTACACATCGCGTCATCGGTGCGCGAGCCGGGCGCTGCCGACTCGCACCTCACTTTTTCTCACGCCGCTGTAAGTCCAGCTCGGCTCGCCCAAGCGTCAAGTGTCGCACGTCGCAAGCATGAGGCTTGCATCACTTACTGTAATATGTTAACGATAATAAAGTTACTACTCTTACACTCTCAACCACGTCTAAGTTTATTTAGTAATTAACAACAGGATGTATCGAGTGGGATTCTAGGCGAATCACTCAATGGCTGATGGGAAATTACAACCCGGCCCACTTCACACAAGAAATAAGTGGAAGTGCAATTGAGCAGTTCACAAGGAGACTCGAATTGAGGAATAAGTACGTGAACGGAACGATCGTCAGCGCAAGCGGAGCTCCATAAGTGAATTACAACGCAGATCCCTCGACCCACAGCCTATTTCAGCAATTGATGTCGAACAAAACAGTCGACAACAACTTGCTGAGTTCTATAAAGACGTATGTCTTGCAGATGAGGAACCAAAGAGCAGGCAGTCCTCCCGACGTAAGACACGAGGCTTTCACGTCACTATGGAGCCCTTTAACTCCAGCAGGAGGACCAGGTGAGGTCCAGATGTAACTAAAGTGCAGCAGAGCCTGGGGGGAGATTCCCCGATCTCTTTCCAGTCCGAAGAATCCGAGAACGCGAGTCGCTCGGGGAATGCAGACCGCACATGAGTTTCGGACAGCTGTGCCGCAACTTTACCATCGCCAGCAATTTCAGCGTCCATTCACGAAATTGACGTCAGAGTAAGCACAGCCTGGGGGAGGGGAGATCCTCCAAGCTTCCCCCGTTCGTGAAGTGTGATACTCCACGTCGCTTGACGTATACAGACTGCCTGAGGGCACCGAACGGCTGTGTTGAATACTCACAAGCTCACGACGATGGAGCAAATACAGACTGGGGCAGGGAAAATTCCCCAAGCTCCCCCCTGTCTGGAACGTCCGATATAAGCCGCTTGGAGAATATATCGGAAGCGGACCGCTGTATTATCGTCTCTCAGACTCCTGAAGACGAAGAACAGCCAAGCCTTCCAAGGAATAGCGAGGGAAGGATCGACAATCTGGTGACGGCACAACTGGTGGACAGGACGCCGATTATCTCGCAACTCTTTGACACATCAACGCAAAGAGAAATTGAGCGTCGTTGCGAGTGTAAGTGTAATCGGACCCGAAAATCGGAAGAGGAGAAATTTAGACGCTTAAGCGAAGAAGTGAGACGGCTACACGACGAGCTGCACCAGCAACGAGTGCTAAAGTCGTCGCTTCACAATTCAGCTGCGTCTAACAAGATCCGAGTTGCAGGCGCAACCAAGCGCTCTGCTAAGTCGCGACCTCGATCGGGCCAAGGGACTAGAGACAACCTCAAGTCGTTCTAAAGCCCGCAAAAGTCCAGCTCGACAGGGAAAGAGAAGGCGTATGCATCAGCCACGCAACGACTTCCAAGGTCACCCAAAGGATACCAACACAAGAAACACTAGAGCGGGCCCGTCCCGAGTGGTAACAGTGTTCGGAAAGAAAAAGAAGACAAGATGACCTCGAAAACGCCCTTCCGAAGAGGAGTGAAGGCGGTCGTAGACCGGAGCCTCAGCGCCATGAGAGCCGACAGCCTCCGGTCCGTCAAGCGTCATATGACAAGTCCCGACCACCGTTGGAGTTCAGCGGACTCACAGTGAAGGGCGATCCACTGTGCGCATGCGTACGATCCCTCGACGTGGATCACGCTACGCAACGTCTGGGAGAGGGGTATAACGAAGTTCCAGGATAAAATATAGAGTGAATAACAATCTCAGTTCTCCGTATTCTATCGAACTCGTTTGGCTCTCGTTCCCGCGAATTCGTGCATCTCGAGCGTTTGTTGACATCACTCGAAAGATCTATTCGCAAGCTGCGCGCGGGAACTGCGCGATTTTGGCGGTTGCAAAGTCGCGCTCGATTCATTTTTGAATCAGATTCTCTCGGGCCGTCGAACCGCGCGGATGCGAACGTAGATCGTCCAGAGAAAAGGGTCACCGTGTGATAAACCGGTACAGCGCAGTGCCAGTCCACGTACCGTCCACAGAGAGCAGCGCACGTGAACACTCCGAGCCACTCCTGGGGTCCGAAGCGTCTGTATGTGCAGGATGGATGTTAGGACTCGGCCTGAACACTCCGAAGTCAGCCGGAGGATAAGGCCTGACGCAGGAGCGGATTCGTGAGCGAGCGACGAGGGGAGTGCACTCCTCTCCCGGTAGGCCTCTCTGTACTTCCCGAGCAGCGATCTATTTGTGTATTTTCGGCTCGAAGCGGCGAGCGGCTGGTGATGCGTTCACCGGCCCAGCGAAAATAAATACATTGATCCGGTCGTTTTCATATCTGAATCTAGCGGCCGCGCGCTTTACTCTTCGAGCGCACGCTTTTCGCTCGATCCAATCAGTTGGATAGCGAAGTTCGCGTGCGATCTTCGCGTTGTTTGCGGGATTCCAGGAGCAGATCCCCGGGCAAGTCATTTTAGTCTGGCACCCACGGTACCGTATTCTAGGGCATCGCTAGCCTGTGGCTTATCGGGATTTTCCTCCATTAGCCATCCTGTTACAATATATATATATATATATATATATATTATAACTATGGGATTTGGTATATTTGAAGAGATATCAACGTATAGATCGGTACTTTTGAAGAGATGTCGGCATTTTGAAGAGACTCCTCAAATTTCTCAACGCAAGAATCGCGACTTTTGAGGAGAAATCTATACCCCCTTTCCCAAGAGTCGGTAACCTGAGGGTCATTATTTCTTTAGTCACATTGTCCGAAATCTGAGCGAAAGGTTCACATCTCCTCAAAAGTACCAATTTATAAACACACACACACACACACACACACACACACACACACACACACACACACACACACACACACACACACACACACACACACACACACACACACACACACACACACACACACACACACACACACACACACACACACACACACACACACACACACACACACACACACACACACACACACACATATATATATATATATATATATATATATATATATATATATATATATATATATGTGTGTGTATATATATCTGGACACACACACACACACACACATATATATATATATATATATATATATATATATATATATATATATATATATATATATATATATATATATATATATATATATATATCTGTGTGTGTGTGTGTGTGTGTGTGTGTGTGTGTGTGTGTGTGTGTGTGTGTGTGTCTGTGTGTGTCTGTGTGTGTGTGCGTGTGCGTGTGTGTGTATGCGTACGCGCGCACGTGTATGTCTGTGTGTACGGGTCATTCTTGTTCATTTCGCAATTTCGGTGCACAGGTGATTTTTGGAAATGCATTCTAAATCACATAACTTTAAAAAATCCTACAATATCGCATTTTGAAATATATAACTTTGCATGTTTTATCAGCTATGAGTATCATTTTAATCAGCTGAATGAAAATCATATTTCACAGTTATGGTACAGTTAAGAGTACCAAATATGGTACTCAAGTAGAAATTTATTTTCTTCGCTTAAGTTTTCAAAATCATAGATTTCTTCTGATTTTGTATGTGTCATACTTGCAATCATCATGTATGGTTTTAGATTATGGAAAAACTTTATAAGAAAATTATCAGACATAACACTTCTTATGAATTATGATGCTAAATTACACGAAAGAAATAATATAATCAAACTACAATCTCTAACCCATAAGCAATTTTCTTCACCAAGATTTCAGAATTTTTTTAAATATGCCTGGTATAAAAGTGGATACCTAACGAAAAAACCTCCAAGAAATCAAAATCCAGTAGATTTCTGTTTCCATACTCAAGAGGAATCAATTTGCGACATGTGTGGAGGAATTGCAGTCATACGATGTTCATGGTGTAAACAGCTACTATGTTTTAAATATTTTTTCACAGATTATTATTATTGTCAAACGTATATTGAATAAAATTTGCAAATTCACCAATTTCTGTATATTTATATATGTTACATTGACAAATCATCACATTGTACAAATTAATAAAAATGAAAAAAAGTTTTCGGTCATAATCTAGTAATAATAATGATAATAGGGGTAGCCACCCCCCACTAAAATTAAAATATTTTTTATTTTTTTATCTTTTAATAGTAAATATGAGTCAAAATAAGTATTACAAAATTCAAAATCAAGAAAGGAATGCTGTGATTAATTTTTTTTAATCACTAAAAGATAAGGAACTAAATAGGGGTATCTCATCCCTTCTATGTGTTTTTTTAAACCTCGAAACAGGTCAACTATGATTTCTAATTTTTTTTACAACATGGCAGTTTTTTGCCAAATATGGCTCGTCAAAACTTTGTTATTTCAAAAACAGTGTGAAAAAAATTATTATTTACCCCCATAAAAATAGTGGGTGCAACCCCTTATCATTAAAACTGTGTCCAAATACTCGTCCTTTTATAAGAAGCAAATAGGTGTTGGTTTCATTAAAAAATTCCGATTCCATCTCGAGATATTAAAAAAAACTGTTTTTGGGGGTGAACTTTAAGGGCGGTTTTCACCCCCAGATGTCTTTCTCCACAGATAAAAGAAAAATACCTGTCAAATATTTGTCGATACTCTAACCAATTGCAAAGTTTCATGAAAATCGGAGGCAGACACTAACAAAACGGTGTTTAATTAAATTAGGGGTAATTCCCCCGTCAAACAATCTAGAAACAGGTCAACTATAATTTTCAATTGTCTTTACAGCATGGCAATTTTCAATCAAATTTAGCTCATTAAAACACTTTTATATCAAATATACAAGGAAAAATATCATATTTACCCTTATAAAAAATAGGGGATGCAACCCCCCAGCTTTAAAACTGTGCCGAATAACTCGACTTTTCATAAGAAACAAATAGGTGTTGGTTTCATTAAAAAAATTCCGATTCCATCTTGAGATACTAAAAAAAACGGGTTTTGGGGGTGAACTTTAAGGGCGGTTTTCACCCCTTAGATATGGTTTTCCGCAGATAAAAAAAATACGTGTCGAATATTTTTTGACACTCTATTCATATGCGAATTTTCATGAAAATCGGAGGGGGACACCAAGAATCATTTCCTTGTTAGTCTATGTAAAGGTTTTGCAATGGAAGAAAGACCTTTTATATATTTTCTATAATAAGAACAAAAGCTAACGAAACTTCTAACATTCTTCTTGTTTGTTGGAGTGGGCCAGTTGATGACAGCTTCAATTTTTTTCGGATCTGTCGAAATTCCTTTTTCTGAAACGATGTGACCCAAATACTCAGTTTCACGTTTAAAGAAATGAACTTTTTCTTATTAAGTCGCAAGTTTGCATCTCTCAATTTTGTGATAATTTGTTCTAAATTGGTTAGCATTTCTTCAAATGTTTTTCCCATTATCATGATATCATCAAGATAAATTGAGCAAATTGCATCCAAGTATTCTCTAAGAAATTTTTCCATCAATCGTTGAAAAGTAACAGGTGCATTACATAATCCGAATGACATGACTATATACTGCCATAAACCTTTTCCAACAGAAAATGCTGTTTTTTCTTTGTCTTCAGGACAAATTTTAATTTGCCAATAACCAGGTTTAAGATTCAGTGTAGAAAACCAAGATTTACCAGCTAATCTATCAAGTGTGCTATCAATTCTTGGTAAAGAGTATGAGTCTTTAATAGTTACAGCATTTAATCTGCGATAATCGTTACAAAATCTAGTAGATCCATCTTTCTTTGATTTCGTAACTACTGGCGAACACCATAAACTTGAAGATTCTTCGATTACACCTTGTTCTTTTATTTCTAAAATTAACTTGTCAACTTCATCTTGCAAATGTAAAGGAACTCTTCGTAACGGTTGTTTTATTGGTCGGAGATCGTTAATCACTATTAACAGTATAATAGACATTTTTATGTAGAAATTGTGAGCTTTACTATTTTGGAGAAAAGTAAAATGCTGCGCAGGTGTGCTGATATTCCCGAGTTTCGTCCGGTCAGTATCGCCACCTTGATCTGTTTCCTTGTTTTAGCTGGCCACGAGTTTGATTTGGCCCCCCCCCCCCCCCCCCCATGGCTCTAAAATTTTCTCCCAATCCGCTTCCGCCTCTATTTTTTCTCCGCCTCTCTTCCTGCCCACTTTTAGTTTTCCTCCATTCCTCTGTCTCTCTCCTTCTGTCTCTCTTCTTTTAGTTTTCCTCTCTTTCGCTCTATCTTTCTCTGTTACTCTTCTTTCTTCTATCTTCCCTATTGCGTTTTTTAGAGGTTTACATGCGTTCTTTCTAGGTATACGGCCATGAGTGAAAATAACTTGTTTCTGCAAATCGACGAAAAATAAGTCCATTACAAAACGTATCTCCGTCGACTTCCCCGTAACAAAATCTAAAATTTGTATAGCTGATATATCTCATACAGTGACTCGAATACTCCGACTATAAATAGTTTGATACTTGTTTTATTACAGCAAAAAATAGTATAAATTACCAAAGATTTAAATAACTATCTTGGCACTTAAATATATAGCCAAATATCGTTCTCCCGCAAGCAAAAAATGTTGACGGAGTTTTATAAATGCTCATTTCTATATATTAAGAAGAGACAGAAGAAATAAAAGCTATACTAGTTTTCCATCAGATATAGTAAGTTCAAAATTAATAACGCGACAAATAATAAGATTAATAGACAAAACTATATAAAATATATAGCGTATTTTAATTACGCGTAACTCCGTCGACATAAAAGGTTTTATATAAAAAACAAAATAGATATATGTCTACCCTTATTGATAAATAAATTTAATTTTTTATAAAAGAAAGAACTCATTGTGCTTATTTTAGATAACTATACCTTAAATCCTTCATTTTGATCTAATAATAATTATGTAACTCCCTCGACTTTTTTACACGTTAACCTTTGAAAAAACTACGATCTAGTAATAATGAAGCTCAACTACCTATAGATTCTTATTCTACACCTCAAATACTAGATAGGAAAAACAAAATTTCAACTATCTCGATTATATCCGTAAAAAAAGTTTCTGGAGTTACTTTCCCACTTATTTAAAGAATCAACCATATTGAACCCACCAGTAAAATACGGGAAAAAGAAAATAATTAAAGGTAAAAATCGTCTTAAAACCTTGGGTTTCCCCATTTGTAATCCAGAAAATTTTTTTCTTACTTTGCTTTTAACTAATAAGGTGCCCTCAATTTATTCCGATTTTTTAAAGTGGTGGAACATGATTAAAATAAAATAAAAATTCGACTTTTCATCTATTTTTAGTCATCATATATTATAAAACATCAACAAGTGCCTAAAAAAATTTACATTATTTATTTCCTACCAAAAAAGTGCTCTGAATTATTTAAAAAAAAATTTTCGGATTAGCGAAACATTATTTAAAAAATTAAAAATTTGATTTTCGACCGATTTCCAGAATTACTTTATTTTCAATAAGGCGTACTACCTCAACTTTTCTAGATCTTTCAAGTTGTAGAAAATCAATAAAAAATTAGAAAACTTTTTTTTAATCGTTACCTTAAAAAATTAATGCTTGATTATACAATCATTTGGAATACAGTAATCTGCTTGATATACAATAAAGCCAAATATTCTAATGTACTTTAACATAGTTTTGACTTATTTTCGTTCAAGTTATGACAATGTCACGCAAATAAGTCAAAATTAAGCGAAGCTTCGCTTCGCTTCGTTTTACTTTACACATACTATGCGTAAAATTCAACTTTACACACTTAAACGATGCGACGACGTGCTTTACTCATCCTGTAAAAAAAAAATATTGTTCGCAACGCGTGCGAAATCTGTACGACCTCGTGATCATCCAACACTCGGGCCGGCTGCGCCGACCCTCGTACGTATTGATCACTCGGTGCGTGAAGTTCAATTTTACGCCCTAGTGACGAAAACTACTATATTTAAATAATGAATTCGAGTTAATAATGGACCTCACATCGCCTTAATCGTAAATATTAGTGAAACTTTATCACTATTATTATTTAAAATATAAATATATTTTTTACACAAATTTTCTAAATTTAATAAAAATATTTATATATTACCTTTTCTTATACGCAATTTGATAAATCGTTATTATTATTGTAATCCTACTGAAAAAACTCATGTGAGTTCTCACGTCACAATCTTACCTGACTTGAAAACGTCTGCTTTACCTTTAAAGCGTTTTTACGAAAATTTGTTCTAAGTGCACATTTTAAATCTCACTTGAGTTCTTACGTGAGATCTTGCACAAAAACTTAGAAAATATTTTTTATAGAATCAATTTTTGTCAAAAAGTTTTCATAATTGGTTAATCTTATAAATGATTACGACGAGCTATAAATTTGTGTAAACTTCTTTATTAGTGGTCGACGTTTCGGCTCTCGATGAGAAGCCCTTCTCAAGACTAAATAACACATGAAAAACAATCTTATTTTAGACCAACGCATAAAATGCAATTATATAGTGATAACAGAAAACATATATACATAACTTACAATATAAAGAAACATAAAAACTTCGATTACAAGTACGCCAAGAATTCTGTCTTATAAACTATTAAAATAATACAAAATATCGTATTAAGTCAAGATATTATCATTGTCAAAGGATTAACGAGTTACTAAGGCAAAATGAAAACAAGGCGGTGTATTTATAAACAGAGTATGAACGAGTGTATATAGAAATAGTTGGTACACCCAACGATAAAAATAACCTTAAAAATTTAAATGGAAGTTGGAACGTTATAAAGGTTAGGTTAACCCTAAAGCGAGGGTGCACCCTGCTCTTCGATATTTATCTAATCTAACCTTTAGAACCTTTCAAAGCTGGAGTTCCAATTTTCAAAGTTATTTTTACCGTTGGGTGTACATCATATGTCAACATTTTAAAATAAATAACAGGTGTTAATGATAAATTTAAAAACTTTTCAGAGAGTGTTTATACATATTTTTAAGATAACAAACGTCTAATTTCCTATTGATATTATTAGTATGCAGAAAAATGTGGATCATCTCAGAAAACTCTCGTTTAAACTTATTTTTTTCGGTATATAAAACTTGAACTTTATTGAAGTCGATACTATGTTTATACAGGTTGTTAAAAAACAACCGCATTGGGTATATATCACGTGAAAGAGCGGAAAATTCTAAGATAAAAAGTCCAATGAACCAATCCATCGAATCGATAGATTTTCCGTAAACGATTAATGAAAATTGCTCGATTAGTTTGGTCTGATAGAGCAATTTTCATTAATCGATTACGGAAAATCTATCGATCCGATCGCGTTGGTTCATTGGACTTTTTATCTTAGAATTTTCCGCTCTTTCACGTGATATATACCCAATGCGGTTGTTTTTTAACAACCGGTATGTGTGACAGTGAGTTGCTATGACAAATCTCTCATCTTTCTTTTTAATCGATCTATCGTGTTCATAGATGCGCTTTCTTAAGTTTCTACTGGTTTATCCAATATAAGACGCATTACAGTCAATACAGTTAATTCTGTAAACAACTCCACTCTTATCGTGATTATGTAATGAATCTCTATCGAGTTTTATGAGATTATTAAATTTACTATTTAAACTATTAATTAAAATAATATTATTTTTCTGTAATATCTTCTTAAATTGTGAATTCAAGGATGGAATGTACGGCAAAGCTAAAATGGGTTTATAAGGAGAACGATGAGTAGCAGGAATGACAGTTTTATTGGCACCACTATTTAAATAAGATAAACGCGTTTTGATGCATTTATTAATAAAAGCTGAAGGATAGTTGTTAGCAATTAAACATTTTTTGATAAAAGAGAGGTTTCTATTATGGAAAGATTTGTGGGCAAGTTTTGTAGATCTGTCGACAAGATTATAAATTATTGCTTTTTTAATGGTTAATGGGTGATGTGAGTGAAACGAGAAACTATTTTTTAGGGAAAATTTTGGACGAGGTCACAAGGTTAAATAATTACAAATCTTTTATTGACAATTCAGTTTTGGCAAGAGCTTACGGATTAATAAAAATCTATAAAAATGGTTATACCGCTAAAATCACAGTTTCAAATCTCAATAACCCTATCAGCATTTTTGACAAGGTTGTTTCTGAAATATTTCAGAAATATTCACCTCGTCCAACATTTTCTCTAAAAAATAGTTTAGAACTGAAAACGACTTTGAATCTTTAGTGATCCCTAACAGCCACACTCTTATATCATTAGATGTAGTTTCCTTGTTCACTAGTTGACATAGTGACTTGATTATTGCTGGTATCAAGAATAAGTGGAAGTACCTTGAACAACATATTAACTTGTCCTGTAATGAATTCATAGATGGCATAATATTTTTGCTTAATTCAACTATCTTCACATTTAATAATAATGTTTACAAGCAACTGATCGAATCTCCAGTCGGTGGCCACTCTAGCCCATGGTTTGCTGAACTAGCCTTAGAGGAACTAGAAAACCACTATCTTAACATCTTAGGTAATTCAATTCTTTTATATAGAAGATACGTTGACGATTGTTTTCTGATTATTGATAGTGAAAAAAGCGATCACATTTTTGAAACATTCAATTCGTATAATAAATATTTGAAATTCACAATAGAAAATGAAAACCATAATAGCTTATGTTTTCTGGATATCACGATCACGAGAGTGCCTGATGCAGTTGCCTTGACCGATTGGTACAGAAAAAATACCTTTTCTGGTCGTTTTATTTCGTATTACTCACATCACCCATTACGTATTAAAAAAGCAATAATTTACAATCTTGTCGAAAGATCTACAAAACTTGCTCACAAATCTTTCCATAATAAAAACCTTCATTAACACCTGTTATTTATTTTGAAATTTTAACATATGATGTACCAACTACGAGTATATCTATATACACTCGTTCATACTCTGTTTATAAATACACCGCCTTGTTTTCATTTTGACTTAATGACTCGTCAATCCTTTAACAATGATAATATCTTGGCGTACTTGTAATCGAAGTTTTTATATTTCCTTATACTGTAAGTTAAATATATATATGTTAAATATATATGTTTTCTGTTATCACTATGTAATTGCATTTTATGCGTTGGTCTAAAATAAGATTGTTTTTATTGTGTTATTTAGTTTTGAGAAACGCTTCTCATCGAGAGCCGAGACGTCGACCACCAATTAAGAAGTTTACACAAATTTATGGCTCATCGTGGTCATTTATTAGATTAACCAATTAATTACCAGCGAGCATTTCCCACATATGAATAGTTTACATAATTCATTGTACATACATTTTAGAAGAAATTATGAAAGAATCATGTCCTTTGTAACTTTTGAAACAGTAAAAGAAATTCACTTAGTTAAGGTAGCTCATGCCGACTAGTAGACCTAAAGCTATGAAATTTCTTTACAAAGATACATTTATATATTCCAATCAAAATTCGAAAATTTTCAAAACTTGCTAAGTTATATGCAATTGTTTGTAGATTTGTCTCTGAATTTTATAAACAATTCCATATAACATAGAAGGAGAGGGTCTAAGCTGTGGGAAACGGATTATAGCAGGCATTGAAGAGTTGATTTCTAGTACCTAAAAATGAAGCTCAGTGCCGACGATTTCATCCAATGGGCCCTTTTTCTTGAGATATAGGCAATTTAATCTGAAATATCCTCTATTCCATTAAAAACTTATGTCTCTTCTATTGAGTATCACATTAAAAATATTTATGATACGAAAACGAGCAAAACAGATTATAAAAGTAGGCAGTAAAAGCTAAAATTTAAGCTGAGATTCATGAAAAATAAATTTGATTTTTCAGGAAGTTACAAGCAATCAAACATAACGTGAGAAAATGGTTAAAAATACGACCCATTTAATCCGTTAAAATGAAGATAAATTTTTAAACATTTTCTTACGCTATCTTTGATTACTTCTAACTTCCTGAAAAATCAATATTTTTTTTTCATGAATCTCAGCATAAATATTAGCTTTACTGTCTAATTAGGCACGTCTGCTACTCGGCAGAACCTTATAATTTCACCAAAGTGAAAATTGTCTAACTTCAAAAACTGACAACTTAATTCAAGAGGTATTTTTCACCCAAAATGAGTGGGTTTTAAGGCGTTTTCTGTGATGTATGTATGTCTGTACGCCCGTATGTACTCATGTTGCTCGATTATCTCAAGGAATTTTCGACCAATTCCTTCAGAATTCTGGGAAAATACTCCTCTAATTATACCTAACTGCTGGTTCTCTATTGAGAAAGATCGATGAAAAAATTTTAAAATGCCAGAACAAAGAAATATCCCAAAAAATCGATTTTTAAGCCTAATATCTAAAAAAATTAATTTTAAGCTAATATGTACAGGTTTATCTGCTAAAACTAACCAAAATACACCTATTCTCTTCATTTTGTAACTTGAATCTAATGGGCAATTGTTTACCAGGAAAGGTTTAAATAAATGGAGACCATTTATTTTTAACCGATGTTTCGGACACTTTTTTAGTGTCCCTCTTCAGGTGCTGTAAGCGAATCTCCATTCGTTGTTCCGGATTCGATGAAAACGCCATGGTGGTCAATGGTGTTCTTTTAACAACCTATAATTTCGGCCAAACGTTGTATAGAATTTGGTTGGTAAAGGCGCTTATGGTAGAGTGTGAATCATAATTTTGTATCTTGAATGTAATGGCCAATTGTCTACCAGGAAAGGTTTAAATAAATGAACACCATTTATTTTTAACCGACGTTTCCGACACTTTTTTCATGTCCCTCTTCAGGTGATGTAAGCGACTCTCCATTCGTTGTTCCGGATTCGATGAAAACTACATGGTGGTCGATGGTGTTTCTTTAACAAAGTGTAATTTCGGCCAAACGTCGTATAGAATTTGGTTGGTAAAGGCGCTTATGGTAGAGTATGAATCATAATTTTGTATCTTGAATCTAATGGCCAATTGTCTACCTGGAAAGATTTAAATAAAAGGACACCATTTATGTTTAACCGACGTTTCGGAAACTTTTTTCGTGTCCCACTTCAGGTGCTGTAAGCGAATCTCCATTCATTGTTCCGGATTCGATGAAAACTACATGGTGGTCGATGCTGTTTCTTTAACAACGTGTAATTTCGGCCAAACGTTGTATAGAATTTGGTTGGTAAAGGCGCTTATGGAAGAGTGTGAATCATAATTTTGTATCTTGAATCTAATGGCCAATTGTCTACCTAGAAAGGTTTAAATAAATGGACACCATTTATTTTTAACTGACGTTTCGGACACTTTTTTCGTATCCCTCTTCAGGTGCTGTAAGTGAATCTCCATTCGTTGTTCCAGATTCGATGAAAACTCCGTGGCGGTCTATGGTGTTTCTTTAAAACGTGTAATTTCGGCCAATCGTTGTATAGAATTTGGTTGGTAAAGGCGCTTATGGTAGAGTGTGAATCACAATTTTGTATCTTGAATCTAATGGCCAATTGTCTACCAGGAAAGGTGGTTTAAATAAATGGACACCATTTATTTTTAACCGACGTTTCCGACACTTTTTTCGTGTCCCTCTTCAGGTGATGTAAGCGACTCTCCATTCGTTGTTCCGGATTCGATGAAAACTACATGGTGGTCGATGGTGTTTCTTTAACAAAGTGTAATTTCGGCCAAACGTCGTATAGAATTTGGTTGGTAAAGGCGCTTATGGTAGAGTATGAATCATAATTTTGTATCTTGAATCTAATGGCCAATTGTCTACCTGGAAAGATTTAAATAAAAGGACACCATTTATGTTTAACCGACGTTTCGGAAACTTTTTTCGTGTCCCACTTCAGGTGCTGTAAGCGAATCTCCATTCATTTTTCCGGATTCGATGAAAACTCCATGGTGGTCGATGCTGTTTCTTTAACAACGTGTAATTTCGGCCAAACGTTGTATAGACTGAAAAGGGACATGAAAAAAGTGTCCGAAACGTCTGTTAAAAATAAATGGTGTCCATTTATTTAAACCTTTCCAGGTAGACAATTGGCCATTAGATTCAAGATACAAAATTATGATTCACACTCTACCATAAGCGCCTTTACCAACCAAATTCTATACAACGTTTGGCCGAAATTAAACGTTGATAAAGAAACACCATCGACCACCATGGAGTTTTCATCGAATCCGGAACAACGAATGGAGATTCGCTTACAGCGCTTGAAGAGGGACACGAAAAAAGTGTCCGAAAAGTCGGTTAAAAATAAATCGTGTCCATCTATTTAAAGCTCTCCTGGTTGACAATTGGCCATTAGATTCAAGATACAAAATTATGATTCACATTCTACCATAAGCACCTTTACCAACCAAATTCTATACAACGTTTGTCCGAAATTACACGTTGTTAATGAAACACCATTGACCACCATGGAGTTTTCATCGAATCCGGAACAACGAATGGAGATTCGCTTACAGCACTTGAAGAGGGAGACAAAAAAGTGTCCGAAACGTCGGTTAAAAATAAATGGTGTCCATTTATTTAAACCACCTTTCCTGGTAGACAATTGGCCATTAGATTCTAGATACAAAATTATGACTCACACTCTACCATAAGCGCCTTTACCAACCAAATTCTATACAACGTTTGGCCGAAATTAAACGTTGTTAAAGAAACACCATCGACCACCATGGAGTTTTCATCGAATCCGGAACAACGAATGGAGATTCGCTTACAGCACTTGAAGAGGACCACGAAAGTGTCCGAAACGTCGGTTAAAAATAAATGTTGTCCATTTATTTAAACCGTTCCTGGTAGACAATTGACCATTAGATTCGAGATACAAAATTATGATTCACACTACCATAAGCGCCTTCACCAACCAAATTCTATACAACGCTTGGACGAAATTAAACGTTGTTAAAGAAACACCATCCTCCACCATGGAGTTTTCATCGAATCCGGAACAACGAATGGAGATTCGCTTACAGCACTTGAAGAAGGACACAAAAAAGTGTCCGAAACGTCGGTTAAAAATAAATGGTGTCCATTTATTTAAACCACCTTTCCTGGTAGACAATTGGCCATTAGATTCAAGATACAAAATTGTGATTCACACTCTACCATAAGCGCCTTTACCAACCAAATTCTATACAACGATTGGCCGAAATTACACGTTTTAAAGAAACACCATAGACCGCCACGGAGTTTTCATCGAATCTGGAACAACGAATGGAGATTCGCTTACAGCACCTGAAGAGGGATACGAAAAAAGTGTCCGAAACGTCAGTTAAAAATAAATGGTGTCCATTTATTTAAACCTTTCTAGGTAGACAATTGGCCATTAGATTCAAGATACAAAATTATGATTCGCACTCTACCATAAGCGCCTTTACCAACCAAATTCTATACAACGTTTGGCCGAAATTAAACGTTGATAAAGAAACACCATCGACCACCATGGAGTTTTCATCGAATCCGGAACAACGAATAGAGATTCGCTTACAGCGCTTGAAGAGGGACACGAAAAAAGTGTCCGAAAAGTCGGTTAAAAATAAATCATGTCCATGTATTTAAACCTCTCCTGGTTGATAATTGGCCATTATATTCAAGATACAAAATTATGATTCACACTCTACCATAAGCGCCTTTACCAACCAAATTCTATACAACGTTTGGCCGAAATTAAACGTTGATAAAGAAACACCATCGACCACCATGGAGTTTTCATCGAATCCGGAACAACGAATGGAGATTCGCTTACAGCGCTTGAAGAGGGACACGAAAAAAGTGTCCGAAACGTCGGTTAAAAATAAATCGTGTCCATGTATTTAAACCTCTCCTGGTTGACAATTGGCCATTAGATTCAAGATACAAAATTATGATTCACACTCTACCATAAGCACCTTTACCAACCAAATTCTATACAACGTTTGTCCGAAATTACACGTTGTTAATGAAACACCATCGACCACCATGAGTTTTCATCGAATCCGGAACAACGAATGGAGATTCGCTTACAGCGCTTGAAGAGGGACACGAAAAAAGTGTCCGAAAAGTCGGTTAAAAATAAATCGTGTCCATGTATTTAAAGCTCTCCTGGTTGACAATTGGCCATTAGATTCAAGATACAAAATTATGATTCACATTCTACCATAAGCACCTTTACCAACCAAATTCTATACAACGTTTGTCCGAAATTACACGTTGTTAATGAAACACCATTGACCATCATGGAGTTTTCATCGAATCCGGAACAACGAATGGAGATTCGCTTACAGCGCTTGAAGAGGGACACGAAAAAAGTGTCCGAAAAGTCGGTTAAAAATAAATCGTGTCCATGTATTTAAAGCTCTCCTGGTTGACAATTGGCCATTAGATTCAAGATACAAAATTATGATTCTCATTCTACCATAAGCACCTTTACCAACCAAATTCTATACAACGTTTGTCCGAAATTACACGTTGTTAATGAAACACCATTGACCACCATGGAGTTTTCATCGAATCCGGAACAACGAATGGAGATTCGCTTACAGCACTTGAAGAGGGAGACAAAAAAGTGTCCGAAACGTCGGTTAAAAATAAATGGTGTCCATTTATTTAAACCACCTTTCCTGGTAGACAATTGGCCATTAGATTCAAGATACAAAAGTATGACTCACACTCTACCATAAGCGCCTTTACCAACCAAATTCTATACAACGTTTGGCCGAAATTAAACGTTGTTAAAGAAATACCATCGACCACCATGGAGTTTTCATCGAATCCGGAACAACGAATGGAGATTGGCTTACAGCACTTGAAGAGGGACACGAAAGTGTCCGAAACGTCGGTTAAAAATAAATGTTGTCCATTTATTTAAACCGTTCCTGGTAGACAATTGACCATTAGATTCGAGATACAAAATTATGATTCACACTACCATAAGCGCCTTTACCAACCAAATTCTATACAACGCTTGGGCGAAATTAAACGTTGTTAAAGAAACACCATCGTCCACCATGGAGTTTTCATCGAATCCGGAACAACGAATGGAGATTCGCTTACAGCACTTGAAGAAGGACACAAAAAAGTGTCCGAAACGTCGGTTAAAAATAAATGGTGTCCATTTATTTAAACCACCTTTCCTGGTAGACAATTGGCCATTAGATTCAAGATACAAAATTGTGATTCACACTCTACCATAAGCGCCTTTACCAACCAAATTCTATACAACGATTGGCCGAAATTACACGTTTTAAAGAAACACCATAGACCGCCACGGAGTTTTCATCGAATCTGGAACAACGAATGGAGATTCACTTACAGCACCTGAAGAGGGATACGAAAAAAGTGTCCGAAACGTCAGTTAAAAATAAATGGTGTCCATTTATTTAAACCTTTCTAGGTAGACAATTGGCCATTAGATTCAAGATACAAAATTATGATTCACACTCTTCCATAAGCGCCTTTACCAACCAAATTCTATACAACGTTTGGCCGAAATTAAACGTTGATAAAGAAACACCATCGACCACCATGGAGTTTTCATCGAATCCGGAACAACGAATAGAGATTCGCTTACAGCGCTTGAAGAGGGACACGAAAAAAGTGTCCGAAAAGTCGGTTAAAAATAAATCATGTCCATGTATTTAAACCTCTCCTGGTTGATAATTGGCCATTAGATTCAAGATACAAAATTATGATTCACACTCTACCATAAGCGCCTTTACCAACCAAATTCTATACAACGTTTGGCCGAAATTAAACGTTGATAAAGAAACACCATCGACCACCATGGAGTTTTCATCGAATCCGGAACAACGAATGGAGATTCGCTTACAGCGCTTGAAGAGGGACACGAAAAAAGTGTCCGAAACGTCGGTTAAAAATAAATCGTGTCCATGTATTTAAACCTCTCCTGGTTGACAATTGGCCATTTGATTCAAGATACAAAATTATGATTCACACTCTACCATAAGCACCTTTACCAACCAAATTCTATACAACGTTTGTCCGAAATTACACGTTGTTAATGAAACACCATCGACCACCATGAGTTTTCATCGAATCCGGAACAACGAATGGAGATTCGCTTACAGCTGTAACGGAACCGTCTACGATGGGAAAAATTTTTTTTTTGTATATATTTTTATGCGATGAATCATAGTCATGACCCTGAACACCTACTACCCTACCGACACTATTGCATCAAGGGTTGTAGATGTGACCTGCGCTATGGGGAGTTTCCCAAGCTGCCAAAAAAACAACGACGCAGTGCATGCAATTAACCGATTATACCCACGACTACGAGTGTAGTAAACTATATTAGAAAATCTGTTACCAAAGATTATTACTTTTTCTTATGTAACATAAGTAACTCACTCTAGTAAAAATGTTCACCAGATATTAATTATTGATTATTAATATAACATAGTCATGTATCAATCCGAATAAGAAAATAATATCTACGTGTCACAAAAATTATAATAGTAAAACCTTTAGTTGAATTACAATATTTCCGCAATGCAATATTATTTAGAAATACTTCAGTTTGTATTAATTAGTTAGTTATAAATTATGATCGACTTTCTACAAGTATATGTTCTAAATAATAGGTTAAGAATGAATTGCTAATTATAATTTTACCTTTATATGTTTGATTGGATATGTTCGTATTTTTTTTTATTATATAAATTAACTAAGTTAGCATTTAACAGATACACAGTACACAATACACATTAAATAGCAACCGATCAGGTGTGGGATGAATAGTTTACATGATATAACATTTGTAAAATAGATTTAAGATTATATTAGTTACCTTAAGCCACACTCCTGAAGGACTATTTTCGATACCTGAGTAATAAAACTCATCCCATTATGTTTTCTTTTGTTTCCTTTTCTTACTTCTATAAAGGAAACTCACCAACCAGCAAAATATTTGATTTATACAAAATATTCTTGTAGTAAATAAATCAAATTTTAACTAATTAATAAATAAATAAATTAATGTTTTTCAGTTTGAAATAACTATATTTAAACTCGAAAATATTCCTTCAGAATGTGAAATTAGCTTTAAGGGACGCTTGCCTCGAGCGGATGCGAAATCTTGGGGTTGTAAAACACATGGCCCTACTAAATATAGATATGACGCTTTCCCACGCGGGGACGCGCTTTTCCGAGTTTTGAATACACGACTTATACTATATACTGAAAAGACTATTTTACATTATTAGACAATATCTCTCAAACCGTTAAAGATAAAATCATTTTAACAATTACAAATATTAAATATAGCAGTAAGAAAACTAAGAAAAAATAATAACTTTTTCATTTTTATGTTTCATTGTAATCGGCAGCCTTTGTTTATGTCTGCATTAATAATAGAAAAATGTAATAACCAAACTCAGTAATATAACTGTTTAAATAACCATCTGCACTTTTCAATTACAACTTTTAAGCACGAAACGGATTATAACCAACCAATAATAAATAATAATTATAATAACTACTGTACCACGTAAAGTAACAAGTTATACTAACCACTAGCTTAATTTTTATAACCGGCTATTTTTTTATAAACCTATCAAATACAATTTCATTACTAGTAACCTCTATATCGCAAATAACAGTTGTTTATTCTTGTGGTACCATATAAAAACTCATACCAAAAATAAAAAAACGAAAAATATAATTTTTAATTAACAACATGTATTTTTGTAACCACGCAACTTTTAATATACAGAATTAATTATTAATAAATAACAATTAATTACTGTAATAACTATTATATTATATAAATCAACAAGTTTTGATAACAAAATATTTAGGTTTTAGTTTATTTCAGATAATTGACTGTTATTAAAATATCATACCAATTACATAAAATAATACATTTTATGAAAACCGTTACTGAGGACCTATACAGGAAATGTCTCGCACATCTGGAAACTCTTATCTTCCCCTAAGATGCTGCGTAGCATATACAAACAGCGAAAAATACGATTCGTTTCTTTACCCTGCGACAAATATTATTTTCCAATCTTGAAACTTATAAGACTTATATTTACTTAACTATTTTACATTTTTAATTTTTAACAACACAGTTCAGCTGCAATAATTTTTCTTTACATTTTCATATAAAATCCATCTCCAAACAACACTTTAAAAATAACCGTTTATTTATAATTTCAATGATTTATTATTATTTTTCTTGTGGAAACTTAGTAGTTTTATTATTCTTATAATAATTTCATTTTCTAGCAATTACAAATATTCATCCAAAGCTTGAAAGACTGATTACTTAATTAATCGATTAATAAATATAAAAATAATAAATTTTATGATTGGGAATAATCTAAAAACACATTCTATGTAAACCCTAAGAGGATCATTTATGTCACTGCATTAATATTAAGTAAAACATTATAATTAAATAAATAATAGCGATATTTACGACAATTTTGTAAACATGTTTATAATATTTAGCTTGATTATTTGTTTTCACCATTTCTTATGAAACTTCATATTATTGTAAAATTATATTAATTATTTTTCTGTAAAACTAAAATTATATTTTTCGATTTTTTATATTCACTATAACTCCACTTCTAATCGACATATAACCACCGCTCAAATTTGTAATAGCTTATTATAAAAATACCCATTAAAATAAAATAGTAACTAAATTGTGAAATTGCGATATCTAGTAATATTAAACAAAGTGAAGAAAACTGTAAAAAGAACAGTGACAGAATTGAAGAGTGAGGGAGATAGGTATATCTTCTGTCTCTCTCTTCTCTCTTTCTCTGTCACTCCTATAGCGTTCTCTCTCACTCCTTAAGGAAGATACGAGCCGCCGGAAAATACCATAGAGAAGGGATGAGCGACCGCTCTCTGCCGTTCTCTGTGTTAAAACATAGGATTTTCCCCACTTTCATACGAATCGACGTTTGGAAGGGATGCCACCGCCGCACCATTGGACACCGTTTTCTCACACCACTAGCCACAATTAACACTACAGGATACATGACTATCAACCGCCGTTACAAATGTCAACCAGCGATTCGATGCCTCAAGATGACGCAACCACCCGATTCGACACCGCAGTTTTTCCAGCTAAAAAAGAGGAGGAGCAACACATTTAAATACGCCGAGCACGCACTGTTCGTCAGTCAGATCAACACAAGCCTCACAAGCTTTGCTGACTGTACAGCAGTTCACCACAAGCCTCACAAGCTTAAAGACTCTGTACACAAATTCAAACTCTCAAATAAAATATTCAAATTTTTTCCAAAATCAAATTTTCGAAATTCATTTTTTCCAAAACTTCTAAAAAATTTTAACATACTAATTCCAAAATTATCAAATTAATTATATTCGAAACTACTTTTCTAAACCATAGTTGTTACGACCTTACGGGTAAGCATACTCCTATTGGTTTAGAAAAGAATTAAGTAAACATAACGGCAGTTGTACGACCTTACGGGTAAGCCTCACTGGTTGTGTTTACAAAGAATATTATTAATTATAATAAATTTCATATTACAAGATTCAAAGGAACTTATATTGAAAGAAAAAAATATAAAGAACACAAAAATAAGAAGGTAAATAAAATCTTCAATTAACTGTATTCAGTATTTCTTCTCTAAACCATAGTTGTTACGACCTTACGGGTAAGCATACTCCTATTGGTTTAGAAAGGGATTAAGCAAACATAACGGCAGTTGTACGACCTTACGGGTAAGCCTCACTGGTTGTGTTTGCAAAGAATATAATTAAATTATATTAAATTTTCTCATTAAAATAAAGAAAATAAAAAAAAAAAATCTTCAATTAAATATATCCTAAATTACTTTTCTAAACCATAGTTGTTACGACCTTACGGGTAAGCATACTCCTATTGGTTTAGAAGAAAATTAAGTAAACATAACGGCAGTTGTACGACCTTACGGGTAAGCCTCACTGGTTGTGTTTACAAGGAATATTTTAATTTATAAGATTTTTCCAGTTTACAAAAAGAAAATAAAAAAAATCTTCAATTAAATATATCCTAAATTACTTTTCTAAACCATAGTTGTTACGACCTTACGGGTAAGCATACTCCTATTGGTTTAGAAAAGAATTAAGTAAACATAACGGCAGTTGTACGACCTTACGGGTAAGCCTCACTGGTTGTGTTTACAAGGAATATTTTAATTTATAAGAAATTTCAGATTACAACTCTAAAACAATTTATATTAGAAAAAAAATTAAGAAACAAGAAAATCGTAGGAAAATTCTAAAGAAATTATCCTTTACTAAGATAAAAATTTATTTATTAAAAAGAAAAATATATATCAATCCCAAGAGGGATAAGTTTCATAAATAAAAATTAAATTCACACACGAACTCTGCTCTTGATAGGGAAGGGCGAATCCGAGAATAACCTGAGAACGGGAAAAGTTATTAGAATCTCAAACTCCAGGTATCCAAGGAAAATCGTGCCCTTATTCCTAGTCCATACGGGGGTACGTGCGACCAAACGATCTTTACGAGACGTTCGTGCTACTCACCGTTGGTCCTTACGATAACCAAATCCTATCCCAAAAATTAGTCAAACTTAAATCTCAGCAATTAACAGTGAATTTGATATTACGCTCCTGTCCACAGCTCGTCCATGGTTTATTAGCTAACGCAGCTACGACCAAAAAAGAGCATAACTCTTAATCGAGTTAAACATCCCAGTCATGTCGTGTCTTAGGACGTGAAACAGCACTTGAAGAGGGACACAAAAAAGTGTCCGAAACGTCGGTTAAAAATAAATGGTGTCCATTTATTTAAACCACCTTTCCTGGTAGACAATTGGCCATTAGATTCAAGATACAAAATTATGACTCACACTCTACCATAAGCGCCTTTACCAACCAAATTCTATACAGCGTTTGGCCGAAATTAAACGTTGTTAAAGAAACACCATCGACGACCATGGAGTTTTCATCGAATCCGGAACAACGAATGGAGATTCGCTTACAGCACTTGAAGAGGGACACGAAAAAGTGTCCGAAACGTCGGTTAAAAATAAATGGTGTCCATTTATTTAAACCGTTCCTGGTAGACAATTGACCATTAGATTCGAGATACAAAATTATGATTCACACTCTACCATAAGCGCCTTTACCAACCAAATTCTATACAACGTTTGGGCGAAATTAAACGTTGTTAAAGAAACACCATCGACCACCATGGAGTTTTCATCGAATCCGGAACAACGAATGGAGATTCGCTTACAGCACTTGAAGAGGGACACAAAAAAGTGTCCGAAACTTCGGTTAAAAATAAATGGTGTCCATTTATTTAAACCACCTTTCCTGGTAGACAATTGGCCATTAGATTCAAGATACAAAATTGTGATTCACACTCTACCATAAGCGCCTTTACCAACCAAATTCTATACAACGTTTGGGCGAAATTAAACGTTGTTAAAGAAACACCATCGACCACCATGGAGTTTTCATCGAATCCGGTACAACGAATGGAGATTCGCATACAGCACTTGAAGAGGGACACAAAAAAGTGTCCGAAACGTCGGTTAAAAACAAATGGTGTCCATTTATTTAAACCTTTCCAGGTAGACAATTGGCCATTAGATTCAAGATACAAAATTATGATTCACACTCTACCATAAGCGCCTTTACCAACCAAATTCTATACAACGTTTGGCCGAAATTCAACGTTGATAAAGAAACACCATCGACCACCATGGAGTTTTCATCGAATCCGGAACAACGAATGGAGATTCGCTTACAGCGCTTGAAGAGGGACACGAAAAAAGTGTCCGAAAAGTCGGTTAAAAATAAATCGTGTCCATGTATTTAAACCTCTCCTGGTTGACAATTGGCCATTAGATTCAAGATACAAAATTATGATTCACACTCTACCATAAGCGCCTTTACCAACCATATTCTATACAACGTTTGGCCTAAATTACACGTTGTTAAAGAAACATCATCGACCACCATGGAGTTTTCATCGAATCCGGAACAACGAATGGAGATTTGCTTACAGCACTTGAAGAGGGACATAAAAAAAGTGTCCGAAACGTCGCTTAAAAATAAATGGTGTCCATTTATTTAAACCTTTCCTGGTAGACAATTGGCCATTAGATTCAAGATACAAAATTATGATTCACACTCTACCATAAGCGCCTTTACCAACCAAATTCAATACAACGTTTGGTCGAAATTACACGTTGTTAAAGAAATACCATCGACCACCATGGAGTTTTCGTCGAATCCGGAACAACGAATGGAGATTCGCTTACAGCACCTGAAGAGGGACACGAAAAAAGTGTCCGAAACGTCGGTTAAAAATAAATGGTGTCCATTTATTTAAACCTTTCCTGGTGGACAATTGGCCATTAGATTCGAGATAAAAAATTATTATTCGCACTCTACCATAAGCGCCTTTACCAACCAAATTCTATACAACGATTGGCCTAAATTACACGTTGTTAAAGAAACACCATCGACCACCATGGAGTTTTCATCGAATCCGGAACAACGAATGGAGATTTGCTTACAGCACTTGAAGAGGGACATGAAAAAAGTGTCCGAAACGTCGGTTAAAAATAAATGGTGTTCATTTATTTAAACCTTTCCTGGTAGACAATTGGCCATTAGATTCAAGATACAAAATTATGATTCACACTCTACCATAAGCGCCTTTACCAACCAAATTCTATACAACGTTTGGCCTAAATTACACGTTGTTAAAGAAACACCATCGACCACCATGGAGTTTTCATCGAATCCGGAACAACGAATGGAGATTTGCTTACAGCACTTGAAGAGGGACAGGAAAAAAGTGTCCGAAACGTCGGTTAAAAATAAATGGTGTCCATTTATTTAAACCTTTCCTGGTAGACAATTGGCCATTAGATTCAAGATACAAAATTATGATTCACACTCTACCATAAGCGCCTTTACCAACCAAATTCTATACAACGTTTGGCCGAAATGACACGTTGTTAAAGAAACACCATCGACCACCATGGAGTTTTCGTCGAATCCGGAACAACGAATGGAGATTCGCTTACAGCAGCTGAAGAGGGACACGAAAAAAGTGTCCGAAACGTCGGTTAAAAATAAATGGTGTCCATTTATTTAAACCTTTTCTGTGTAAGCGAATTTCTAGAAATATTTTTCGAAATGCGAATTGCGAACGCGTTCTGGAAATTTTCATATATTTACGTTGCGAACTAGAAGTTTGTATTTCTTAGAATACGAGGGAGGAACGCCTCACCCGCGAGACTGTACGTTAACTGTGATTGGTCGCGCGCGACTCCAGTGCGATAGATGCTTAGTGCGTGCATGTTTTGGAAGGCGCTTGGCGACGACGCCGGTGAGAGTGCGAAGGCGAGCGCGCCCTTCGAGACATTCCTCCGGGATCGGTCAGACGAGTAGGTACTCGACGCCTCACGTCGATCGGGATTCGGTTGCCTCTCACGAGCACCGCAATCATTTCGCTACGCGATAAGTTACGTGCGATCACGTTCGGTCTCACTGTTTGTAATCACACATATTTTATTTCTTCTAATACTCTTTAACAATAAACTCAATCTTACTCTTCACCCAAGTGTTTTGATCGTCTTATTTATCCGCTCCAACCATCCTAGTATAATTTAGGTGTGGGGTAAAGAGCAAGTAAGTACTGTGAAAGAGCAAATAAGTGTGATTAAGAGTTAAGAAGCAGTGTGGAGACGTTTGAAGGACAGTATACATAACATTTGATGAGTTGTGCATTCTCGCAGAAGCTTTGAGTGCGACGGTTTGTGTGTTGACGTGGAATGTACTACGTTTTGTGAGACCTCTACGCAATAAGCATTTTGAATAGTTTGTAATTTTAAGTGTCGCAAGATGGAGGCTTATACGGTGGTGCAGTTAAAAACATTTTTACGTGCAAGACAACTTCCGCTTAATGGGACGAAAGCGGAGTTGATTTTAAGACTTTTGGAACATGATCCGAACATCCACGAAACATTAAGACGAGAAGAACTAGAGCGACAGCAATTAGACGCGCAACAGCAGGAGCAGGAGCGCGAATTAGCAGAGAGACAACAGCGCGAGCGGGAAGAACGCGAACAGCGTGATCGAGAGAACGCAGAGTAGCTATTGCAGAAGAGGGCGCACCAAGATAACGTGCAGGAACAAGTAGATGGCAATGCGCCTATTCAAAATGCCGACGCCCAAAGACTTCCTCTTCAAGCAGCCGACGACCTAAGGCGTGAGTTAGAACTGCTCCGAAGAGAAAGAGACGTAGCGCTCCGAGAGCTACAAGTGATGCAGCGCCTGGGGAACGCTCCGCAACAAAGTCCGGCGAGCGTGAGTACTCAGCGCAGCGACATCAGGAGTATGTCTACAACATCGGTAAGCATAAGAGCTATAGGAGAGCTTTTAAGTGATTTTGAAGGTCGCGAAGACACTTTTTGGAGATGGCGACAACAGCTCGAACTATTGATGGCTACGTACAAATTAGACGAAAATACGGCGCGCGTGTTAATCAGTTCAAAGTTAAAGAAACGCGCTTTAGAGTGGTTTCATTCGAAATCAGAACATTTAATGTTGAGCATAGTGGATTTACTTCAAAGCATGGCAACTTTATTTGATGATCGTCCAAAAAAATTAAAGCTTCGTAAAGATTTCGAGGCTAGAGTATGGCAGAAGAAAGAACCGTTTTCTGACTATTACCACGATAAATTAATACTTGCAAATCGTGTACCTATTGCCGACGACGAAATCATTGATTACCTAATTGAAGGAATTCCGGATGAACGGTTACAGGATCAAGCACGAATGATGCAGTTCAAGGAGAAGAGCAGCCTACTAGAAGCGTTAAAGAAAATAAGTCTCGATACAAAAAAAAGTGGCCGTGACAGCAAAGAAAATAAGCCACCGGCGTCAGCGCGCAAAGAAGGTGCGCGGGCCAATGAAGAGAGATGTTACAATTGCAACCAGCTTGGACATAGAGCAAGCAGCTGCCCAAAACCAAAGAGACCTATTGGTTCTTGCTTCATATGCTCGTCGACGGAATACAAAGCACGTGACTGCCCGAAGCGGACGACGCGTCAGCGGCAAGAGCAACGAGCAGACCCAACGGCCGGACATCGGAGAAGCGGCGGTGCAGCGACGACAGCGAACGCTACAGGGACTTCAAGCAACGTCTTGCAGCTATCAACGCTGAGCGCTCCATGTACGGTATTATTAACATTCTCGAGTCGCGACGATAATGATAAAATTTTCAATTTTGCGCTTAATGCGATTTTAGATTCGGGATCACCGATAAGTATTATTAAAAGTAGTTTTGTACCTGACGATTTACGTACGCCTGTAGATGATATACATAATGTATTTTGCGGTATAAATAATTCGCGGTTAAAGATATTAGGCATTTTCGAAAGAGATATAGTGGTTGAAAGTATTAAGATAAGAATGAAATTTTATGTTGTTCCGGACGAAACAATGAATTTTACTGCGTTGCTCGGAAGAGATTTTTTCACACATCCAGCGATTAACGTGACTCTCAACGACCGCGTGATTATTTTAAAACGTGATGATGAATCCGTATTAAGGTTAAACAATGAAATTAGAGAATTAATGCACATTGAGTACGTGAACGCAATCGAGGATGTGGGAGAAAACCTGAAAATAAATCCGGAAATTGATTTTGAAACTGCTGAAAAGGTAAAATCTATATTTAGAAATAACTATGAAAAATTTAAAGAAAAAGATACCAATGAAATTGATTATGAGATGAAAATATCTTTGACGCACAATCAGCCTATCAGTTTTCGCCCTCGTAGATTATCTTTTGCGGATAAGGAAAAACTACGTCTAATATTAGATGATTTAGTAAACCGAAACATTATACGACCGAGTACGTCACCGTACGCGAGTCCCATCGTATTTACTACTAAGAAATCAGGGGAAGCGCGACTATGTGTAGATTATAGGGAACTCAATAAGATAACTGTAAGTGACAATTATCCTTGTCCTTTGATTGATGACAATCTTGATCGTTTAAAAGATAAGAAATACTATATAACGCTCGATTTAAAGGATGGATTTCATCACGTAAAAATTGCGGAGGAGTGTATTGCATGTACATCGTTTATAACGCCTCTTGTACAATACGAGTATTTGCGATGTCCGTATGGATTAAAGAACGGCACTCGAGTTTTTGCGCGTTTCATTAACTTAGTTTTTGAAAAATTAATAAGAGAAAACAAAGTTTTACTTTTTGTTGATGACATTTTAATCGCGACAGAAAGTATTGATGAGCACTTAGAAATTTTAAGAGAAGTATTTACATTAGCAGGTCGAGCGAAGTTAGAATTCAGGTTAGATAAATGTAATTTTTTACAAACGGAAATTAATTATTTAGGGTATCATATTGATGTAGATGGCATACGTCCGACGGATGAGAATATTGCATCTGTTTTGAACTATCCGGTGCCGAGAAACGCGAAAGAGGTATTGCGATTCGTGTGCTTGGCGAGTTACTTTCGTAGATTTATTCCGAGCTTTTCAGTTATTGCAAAACCACTTTATGATCTAGTTAAGAGGAACGCGCAATTCATATTCGGTAATCGGGAAATGGAATCATTCGAGAATTTGAGAAATCACCTTGCCAGCCGTCCAGTGTTAGCAATCTACTCACCGAGAGCAGAAACTGAGCTACATTGCGATGCAAGCGCATCCGGATTCGGCGCGATTCTTTTACAGAGACAAGCAGATGGTTTATTTCGTATCGTTTCGTATTTCAGTCAACGTACTTCTTCCGCGGAATCGCGTTATCACAGTTTCGAATTGGAATGCTTAGCGGTCGTGAACGCGATTAAAAGATTTAATGTTTATTTATCTGGATTAAAATTTAGAGTAGTGACCGATTGCGACAGTTTTCGCTTCACACTGTCTAAAAAAGATATTAATCTGCGCATAGCGAGATGGGCATTATTTTTACAAAATTATGACTTTGATGTACAACACCGACCCGGTAGGCGAATGAGTCATGTAGACGCTTTGAGTAGATGTCACAGCGTACTTACGGTAGAGTCTAATACTTTTGAGCGTACTTTATCAATCTGCCAGGATCGCGATGGGGAGATAATCAAAATACGCGATGAGTTAGAAAAAAAAGAAATACCTTTATATGAGTTACGTGACGGTCTAGTCTACCGTAAAGACAAAAATAAGAAACTGTTATTTTATGTTCCTCGTTCAATGGAAGCAAACGTGATAAGAACGTGTCACGATGACATTGGACATGTAGGTGTAGACAAAGTAGTCGGCAACATTTCAAAAGTTTATTGGTTTCCGCAAATGCGCGATAAAGTTAAAACCTATATAGAAAATTGTTTAAAATGTGTCGAATTTTCACCAAAGCATGGAAAACGTGAAGGTTTTCTACATGCTATTCCAAAGCAAAACGTGCCTTTTGACACTGTTCATATTGACCATTTAGGCCCGCTGGAGAAAACGGGAAAGGGTTTTAAACATATTTTAGTAGTTGTAGATGCATTCACAAAATTTACGAAGTTGTACGTATGCAAGTCGACAACCAGCGCAGAAACCATTAAGCATTTGAAAGAATACACGAGAGTGTATAGCAAAGCGCGGCGCATAATATCAGATAGAGGCACTGCCTTCACCTCGGGAGAATTTAAAAACTATGTGCAGAGCGAGAAAATTAATCATGTGTTAATAGCAGTAGCTACGCCACGAGCAAACGGGCAAGTCGAGCGTCTAAATCGCGACATTACGCCTATGTTGGCGAAGGTAGCTGAAGACACCAATAAATGGGACCTAGTTCTCTATAAAGTTGAATTTGCGATAAATAACACCGTGTGTAGTACTAGAAAAGAGACTCCGAGCAGGTTATTGTTCGGCATAGATCAGCAAGGCGATGTCAATGATGTACTTCGAGCAATTCTTAATAATAGGGAAAATGAGCGAAATTTACACGAGTTAAGAAATAAAGCGAGCGAAAATATTGTTAAAACGCAAACTCAAAATGAGAAAATTTATAACGCGAAGCGTAAAGATGCACAAGAATATAAGGAAGGTGATTATGTAATGATCCGAAACATAGATACTTCTGTTGGTGTGAACAAAATGCTTTTACCACGGTTTAAAGGACCGTACATCGTAAAGAAAGTATTAGGTAACGATAGATACGTAATCACAGACATAGATGGTTTTCAAGTTTCGCAAATGCCCTATAACGGAGTCTGTGCATCGAATCAAATCAAGTCTTATATTGAAGAAGACACTTTATGAATGATTAATCTTAGTTGATAAGCAAATATGTTATTTAAATTTTGATATGCTAGAAAATCTATCGGAAAAAAAATATTAAACTGTTCAGTTGTCATTATGACGGCCGAGACGGCCTTGATGTTGGGTTTGGCCGAGTTGTAAGCGAATTTCTAGAAATATTGTTCGAAATGCGAATTGCGAACGCGTTCTGGAAATTTTCATGTATTTACGTTGCGAACTAGAAGTTTGTATTTCTTAGAATACGGGGGAGGAACGCCTCACCCGCGAGACTGTACGTTAACTGTGATTGGTCGCGCGCGACACCAGTTAGAGACGAGCATTGTTTACGCGTGCGATAGATGCTTAGTGCGTGCATGTTTTGGAAGGCGCTTGGCGACGACGCCGGCGAGAGCGCGAAGGCGAGCGCGCCCTTCGAGACATTCCTCCGGGATCGGTCAGACGAGTAGGTACTCGACGCCTCACGTCGATCGGGATTCGGTTGCCTCTCACGAGCACCGCAATCATTTCGCTACGCGATAAGTTACGTGCGATCACGTTCGGTCTCACTGTTTGTAATCACACATATTTTATTTCTTCTAATATTCTTTAACAATAAACTCAATCTTACTCTTCACCCAAGTGTTTTGATCGTCTTATTTATCCGCTCCAACCATCCTAGTACATCTGCTTGACAATTGGCCATTAGATTCAAGATACAAAATTATGATTCACACTCTACCATAAGCGCCTTTACCAACCAAATTCTATACAACGTTTGGCCTAAATTACACGTTGTTAAAGAAACACCATTGACCACCATGGAGTTTTCGTCGAATCCGGAACAACGAATGGAGATTCGCTTACAGCACCTGAAGAGGGACACGAAAAAAGTGTCCGAAACGTCGGTTAAAAATAAATGGTGTCCATTTATTTAAACCTTTCCTGGTAGACAATTGGCCATTAGATTCGAGATACAAAATTATGATTCACACTCTACCATAAGCGCCTTTACCAACCAAATTCTATACAACGTTTGGCCTAAATTGCACGTTGTTAAAGAAACACCATCGACCACCATGGAGTTTTCATCGAATCCGGAACAACGAATGGAGATTCACTTACAGCACCTGAAGAGAGATACGAAAGAAGTGTCCGAAACGTCGGTTAAAAATAAATGTTGTCCATTTATTTAAACCTTTGCTGGTAGACAATTGGCCATTAGATTCAAGATACAAAATTATGATTCATACTCTTCCATAAGCGCCTTTACCAACCACACCTATTTTCTGTTGGAAACTTTTTTTCTACGAGCAATATTTGCGAAGATAACTGCGAATAACTGCAAAAATATAAAAAATGGACGATTTTTGACTATAACTTGACAGGATTTGATTTAACACAAAAATATTTGTCACAAAAGTTGTAGATAATATTTCAGAAAAACTTTTTCCATTTAACATTTTCATGTAAAAACAATAACTGACGAGGTAGACCTATAATAACGATTTTAAACACCTAAATATACATAAAATGGACGATGTTTCGCTATCATTTCACAGGATTTGATTTAATACAAAAATGTTGCATACAAAAGTTGTAGATTATAATAAAAGAAAACTTTTTTCCATTTAACATTTTTATATAAAATCAATGCCTGACCAGTTAGACCTATAAAAACGATTTTAAACGCCTAAATATACATAAAATGGACGATTTTCGGCTATAACTTGACAGGATTTGATTTAATACAAAAATGTTGAATACAAAAGTTGTAGATTGTAATAAAACAGAACTTTTTTCCATTTAACATTTTCATGTACAATCAATGCCTGACCAGTTAGACCTATAAAAATGATTCCCATGTCTACTACAGTGGTCATTTTATAGCCTGAAAAGCGGGGCAGAAGTGGCATCTCATTCTCTCTTTCACTTTATTCCTGCATAATGGGGTATAAAGTAATTTAAGGGGAATAAAGTACTTTTATTCCCGCATTATGCGGAACAAAGTAACATAGTCTAATTTTTTACGTTTATGGTGAATTTGGTTAAAACTAATAAAATTATAACACATAAATACAAAATAACTTTTAAAATCTATGAAATACCACAGTGGCGCTGGGAATAAAGTACTGTATGTAACACGGGACTAAAGTTGATCATTCCCTTGGGAGTTCACCCAAGGAAAACCCTTGAACTTACCCACAGTAATAATCTGCGACTTTAGTTCCTTGTTACATAATGTGCTATTAAACGCCTAAATATACGTAAAATGGACGATTTTCGGCTATAACATGACAGAGTTTGATTTAATACAAAAATGTTGAATACAAAAGTTGTAGATTATAACAAACAAAACTTTTTCCTATTTAACATTTTCATGTACAATAATTTTCTGACGAGTTCAACCTTCAAAAACTATTTTCAATACCTAAATACACCTGAAATAATCTATTTTCCCTTATTGTTCAAAGATTTGCCTTTACACAAAAATGTTTAATACATATAGATAACGCTTAAACAAAACTTATTTCCGATTAAAATCTTTATGTGCAATCATTTCTGAATCATCTAAATGTATAAACACGATTGTTAATGCCTCAATACACCTTATATAGTGAATTTTCGCTTATTATTTAACAGGATTCGATTTGACACGAAAATATTCAATACACTAGCTATAGCAAAGATTATATAATTACAGAAACATAATAATAAGATACAAAATTACATTTGATTACAATATTTAAATATTAAATAATTATTTTGTTTTGTGTCCGTTTTCTATCATTATTAAAAACTGAACATCAGAGGTAAACAATTAATACAAGAAATAGAAGTGTACAGATGCCAATAAAAAAAAAGTAAAACAATAACTAACAAAAACTGTTACGTAGAAGCTGTCAGAACTTATAATTCCTTGTCGAAAGATCTAGGGAACTTAGAATGTAGGATTAAAATTAGAAAAATGTATAAAAATTGGGTTGGTAAAAATATATAATTATGTTATCTTACTGTTCTGATAACAAATTTGAGAAATTGAATATATGATTACACAGCGTAACCTGTGAACTATGTTCCCAGGACCTAAGCGATTGAACTAAAAGAATCAAACTCATGTAATATTATATAAGTACATGTTAAAGTAATATCATATTTACAAAAAAACCTATTGTGTAATGTACGAGCTATAAATTTTGCAATATGGTAAATTTCAATGCATAATTAATGCAATGTGCTAGCTGACTTTGTCAGTCTTACAGTGTGTAGAAAACTATTAAATAAGCAAGTCTCACTGGGTAGATGTTTGCGAAATATACAATGATGTATTTAAAACAACAGATACCCTGAAGCAAGTTCTTACACGCAGACTAAACTTAGAAATTAATTAAACACGCTAATATTACCAGGGACAACTACCTACCCATATCGCACTTAACCACACACACAGCACTTATTATGATATCCCGCAGTTTCTATCACCTATCCCCTCACACTCTAAAGCACTGACACTCGAAGATCACTTAGAGCTACACAAGCAGTAGAATAGGGCTGGACGGTGTAGGCTGGCACTGTTCTATGAATGCCAGTCTACTGAGAATAATCTAATAACGATCCACTATGTCAGTAATCACACCAACTGCAAGGAAAGTACTGACAGAGGCCGTCAATTGTATCTCAAAATCAGGGACAGCCCTCCGCCAAGGGATCAACAAAACACATTAACAGCAGACCAGTCCCTATTTTAGGGGCGAAAAGAGTTGAACACCTAAAAACCACATATGACTAATAAGTAGATGACACAAAAAACATTCCATACAAAAAAGAAGTCTAGAGTAATGACTGCTATTCACTCGCTATACTAGCTACCTATAACAACTAGAGGGAAAGAACTGGTGGAGACTTTTAACCATTATTTCACTGCTGGAAACAGCCCCAGCCTAAGAGTCGCTGAAGACACAAGAAGCAGATTAACTATACATATGACTATATGTTGTTTGGGTCATCTATTTACTAATTGTATGTGGTTTTTATGTGTTATAGTAGTCACTAGTATAAGAGCCAAACAAGGAAAGTTCCCAGTTGAAAGTAACCAATAAAATCCAATAAAAAAATTTTGCATAAGATATTATAAGTATTTGCACCAGTAAAATCTTATGTAATCAAATAAAATGTGTGTGTTAATCGGCATAAACTAATGTTTTCATTAGCTTAAGCCAATCATTAGATTATGCCGAAGTTGTTTATCCCGATAAATAGACACATTTTATTTGATTTAATAAGATTTTACTGGTGCAAATTACTTTCAACTGGGTTGGACACATAAAAACCACATACAATTAGTAAATAGATGACCCAAACAACATTTCTACGCCCAAGAAATAGTCTGCAGCAGTGTCCATCGTTTACACTACTCTCGCTGCCACAGATACCTGCAACAAGAGAAAGTACCATCAGCTCACACATCAAAAAGGATAGGAACGAGAAAGGGCTTACTAAATCTGCTCTCGCCATTGACATAGTGTCCTTCCATCTCCGACGAAGCATCGTTAATTGGCGAACACGATGAAAGGGACGACATTCACCAGGGCGACATAATACAGCAGCCACTTCATACTGAAAAAGTGCAGCTGATTATCAGCAGCTAATCAGCTGATAATCAGATGATAATCGGCTGATAATCTGGTGATAATCGTGCCAAAACGGCACCTAATTATCAGCTGATTTTCACATGAAAATTTATCGTTTAAAATTTATTTATTATTTGTTATTGTTATTTATTATTATAAAGTACTATCATGGTTAACTTACTGGAATCTACGATTAATTAATGTATTCGAAAAAATGTCGAAAAATGTAGATGCTGACAAAGAAGTTTTGAATTATTTGTTAGAATTTAGGAATGTAACATTACTAACATAATTAATAATAATAATTATTAATAATAAATGAAAATATCAACATGATTTTCAGGTGCATATCAGCTGATAATCATCTGAGAATCGGGTAACTCTAAGGCGACTGTCAGGTGATTATCATCTGATTATCACCTGATTTTGACCTGAAAATCCTGTTGATAATTTGATTTATTATAAATTATTATTATCACTTATTATTGTTAATTTTAATTTCATATTCCTAAATTATGACAAATAATTCAAAACTTCTTTGTCACAGTGTACATTATTTTAAATTCATTAGTGAATCGTATAGATTCAAGTAAATGAACGATAATAATAATTTATAATATTAAATAATAATAATTAATAATAAATAAATTTTAAACGATCATTTCATTTGAAAATCAGATGATAATCAGGTGCCGTTTTGGCACGATTATCACCTGATTATCAACTGATTATCACTGGGGACGCCGGGAGTCAGACGATGCGATTGTTGACATCACACATCATGGAAACACGTGTGCAATGGACACGCTGCACTACTCAATATATAGAGCAAGTAGTAGCAAAACGCGATCGCGCCCGCAATCCATACATATAGATATATGTTATACACAGGCAGCACTAGCGGTCATGTCGCGTGAGTCGCATCGTCACATGTGTTTTTCCGCTGTATCTGGTGTGCGAACACAGCCTAGTCGAGGTAGCCATTACGACTGCTGCAGTAGTATTCTAGTATTCATGAACGCAGATCGTAGGGCTAAGTCAGATTGCCGCTACCGAATGCATCAGTATTGAGCTTTCTCCTTTTGTTTCGCTCCTTTTCGCGGTATTAGTGTATATATGCATATGTGCCGCGAGTATTTCTTTTTGTAATTGAGATTGTGTAGGTACATATAGTTTGGAACACCCGTGAGTCCGTGAGCAGCTTATAGTCTTCACCTTTCATTAAAATAGTATAAAATTGAACTATATTTTTTTATCAAATACAACAGTTATGGATAACATTAAAACAAAATTTGTTTTCCATATAACATTTTCATAAATAAAAATGAAAACGACTATTATAATTATGATACAAATTATGAAAATAATGTTTTTAATTTGAAATATACCTGCAATCATGGTATTTATATTCAGTATTCTTATGTGCACTTTAATCATACCAATTAGTACTTATTAAATTTATATACATAATGGACTATTTAAAAAGTTATATAAATATATTTATATATGTATAATTAAAACGCAAACCTTCTACAAAAAATAAGAAATCAATGTGTAAAAGTAAATGGACAATTTTATTTAAATTTTACTGCAGATGTATTTATGTTTAGTTTAATGATAAAAACGATAAATGAAGTATTAAAATTTTTGCAATAATGAAAGTATAAGATTCTTCTGAGCACTGCGGTCGTGCCCATTATGTAAAAACGAAGTTTTTACATAGGGAGGGGGCGGCCGCCGAGCGAAGCGAGGAGCACGTGTGTGGGAGGGCGGGGGGGGGCGTTTGGCGTGTCGAGCGCAGCGAGACACGCAGGGGAGCTCGACTCCCCTAGTTTTATAATCTGTTTTGCTCGTTTTCGTATCATAAATATTTGTAATGTGGTACTCAATAGAAGAGACATTATTTTTTAACGAAATAGAGTATATTTGAGATTAAATTGTCCATATTTCAAGAAAAAGTGCTCCTTGCTAGCAAGTTTTGAAAATTTTCCAATTTTGATATGGGTACTTCCCCTGAAATTGAACACGAAAATGAGGTCTTGCAAATTAGAATTGAATGCAAACAAAAAAGATTATAAATACTTATTGAATTTCTTTTTAATGGACAAAATCTACTTTTACAACATTGGAAATTTTGTAACAAAATTTTTTCCGTTATGTTAAGAATACTTTTTCCTTTCATATCAGTTTTAAATTGAAATGTGTAAATGAATCTTTGTAAACAAATTTCATAGTTTTAGGTCTACCAGCCCGCATGAGCTACCTTAATTGAGGCGTTTACCTGGTTTTTGATTCAGGTGAGATTTCGACATGAGTTTTATTAGGAAATATACTTTTTAACTCTAGCTCCTACTTAGTAAAAATATTAAGAATGTTAAAGCATAAATAATGCATTATAATCAATAAGTTAAAATCAAGTAATATTAGTACTCACAAATAAAATTTTTCATTCCAAACTGGATTCAGTTCCTGTGGCATCGTTTTTGTGCGTTTTTTCACTTTGCCCACTTGTACGGTTACGTAGGGATCGGACGTACCACTTTTGTCCTTAGCAATCAAACCTTGGGCGCAGATCACTGGAAATATCAAAATTTCTTAAAGAAGAACGAATTTTATTCCTTAAATTTTGAAAATTTTTTATATAGAATTAACGAATATAGTTAAGGCATTAAAAAAAAATGGTATTGTTAAGACAAATATAACCAATTATTTTTGCTCTGTTTTAAAATGTAGTGCTTTACTTAAAAAAGAAATAGAAGCAATCAATAAAAATAGGCTATGTTATTTAAGTAATTGATTGACTGACATAAAACATTGAAAGATTTTTAATACATTCATAACAACATTTAAAGCTTATAAGATTGTCTATTAATCACTTTAAAGTTATCACCTGAACCGAATTAATTCAATTTTGTTTTCAAACTTTCAGCAAAATTAACTTAGATAGTAATAAGTATATCTTTCAAATTTCAGAGTGATTAACAGTTTAGTTTCTGAGATATAATCGTTTAACCTTCGGTCTTTTTCGCATAAGAAGCATGGCCGTTTATGAAAAAAAAAACAACGCTGACAAAAAAAAGAACATCGTTAATATGATATAAAATCCATCGCTGTAAATGAATTGAATTCGGAAAAACATTGGCACTTGTTGCTAAAGTAGTTCAAATATGAAAAAATTAGAGTTTAAATACAAAAAGATTTATTGTTTATTTCACAAGTGATAATCATTCAAAGTTTGAGGCTAACCGAAATTTTGAAATTAATGTAATTTTATTTTTAAACAAATAGGTCCAATGGTTGGAACTAAAGCAATTATACTTTCTACTACTACTTAATAAACTGAAGTTTAGTAAATGAAAGTGTCACTGCTACAGAATGTATTATTATTTTCTTATTATTGTTACTAGCTTTGCTGTAGTAACAAATCAAGAAAAAGTATGATAAGTATGATTTGTCTTGTGAATTTCTGGTCTCATTGAGGTAGGTCATGCTTACCTACACGAGTGATTGTACTTATTGACATAAGTGTTTCCTGCTTTAAGTCGTGTGATAATTATAGGATACTTGTCGAGATTAGTTTGGGTTTAATTCCCGGTTTGTGATGATCTGCATAATTCATTTAGTCATGCGGAAAAGTGCACGTAATATATATTGATAGCTAAATTTTTAACCTAAATACAAGAATTTGTTTCATTACGAAATATCAAATCTATCGAAAGTAATACTAAAAGTATACAAAATAATTTTTATCTAAATTTGTGTACTCTATATGCCCCATTAGACGACTTTTCATTCTGTATATGTCTGTGTGCCCCCAATTAGTGTGCTTTATAAATATAAGAATAATAGTTTTAAATCGTGAAAGCTATAAATATACAAATTATGATAATACTTGAGCATATTGCGTATTTATAACCAAAATATAAATTTATCGATGCTTCGGTATTAATGTTAACCAATGCATTTTGCATCGGCTATTCCTTGAACAATTTTCTTCTTTTTGTGGCTGATTGTTTGGTAGCATCGAAAATCTATTTGTCAGTAAAGTATAATTTCATACAAAAATACGTTTACAACACACTTTTCTGTAACGTGGTGAAGAATCTCTTCACACAAAAATGTTGGTTTCATAATCAGATATCATCGGCGTAGTTAAAGAAGGTACCATCTCAGAATCCGGGTGCGAAATGTATCAATTCGGAAACCGGTTCGGAAAGGTACCAATTCGGAAGCCGCACCGAAATGGTACTAATTCAAAAGTCGCTTCCAAACTGTACAAATTCGGAAGCTGGTTTAAAAAGGTACCAACTCGGACACAAAACTTTTTACTAAAATTTCAGTTGGCAACACGAACAAAAAAGGACTTTTATACTACAAAATATATTTTCATGGAAAATACTTCATAAGTAGGTTCGCTGGTGGCTTGATCCAGTAGGTTTTTTGGCATGCTAGTCATTGATAGTGGACATATTTTTACGTGTGATGAAAAGAAAGCGTACTCTACATCAACATTTTTGCATGTTATTTTCAGTTACACCACAAAATAGCCAGAATTTAAAGCATACGAGTGCAGCCGCCTAGATGATTTTGGGTGCGTCCATAGAACCACGGACTAAGGACCCAGCGAGCTAGCTTCAAATCCGAGAATTTTTTTTTGCATTCACCTAAAAAATAAAAATTTTTATCAGTAATGATTACATATATATATATATATATATATATATATATATATATATATATATATATATATATATATATATATATATATATATATATATATATATACACATTTCTTTCCATTTTCGGGGTCGAAAGTAGGGGTCCTCATTCAAAAAAATTACTTTGACCTTGAAATAACCTTGAAAATAGAGTTCAAGGTCAAAGTCGTTGTTACCATTAGCTGACCCCCTTTGCACCCTACAACTTTTGTATTTAAAGTTTTTTTCCATCTCCCATACTTATCAAGATATTTGCCTGAGGCGATTAAAATGGGACACTTTGTATATATATATATATATATATATTTGCCTGGGGCGATTAAAATGGGACACTTTGTATATATATATATACACAAAGTGTCCCATTTTAATCGCCCCAGGCAAATATCTTGAAAAGTATGGGAGATGGAAAAAACTTTAAATACAAAAGTTGTAGGGTGCAAAGGGGGTCAGCTAATGGTAACAACGACTTTGACCTTGAACTCTATTTTCAAGGTTATTTCAAGGTCAAAGTAATTTTTTTGAATGAGGACCCCTACTTTCGACCCCGAAATGGAAAGAGCAGAAAATTTTACGTTCAGAAAGGTCTGATATGTTGGGGTTTCAAGGTCAACCAGCTAATTTAATGAGGTCGACCTGGGAATACCTCTAGGAAGGACAAAATTTGACGTTCAAGGTCATTTTAAGGTAAGTTGATTTTATAAAATGGAACCCCTTATTTTTGATCCCGGAAACGGAAAGAGCGGAAGAATTTACGTCCGAATATGACCTTGACCTCGACCTTGACTTTAACCGTGATCTGGAAGGTTATTTTAAGGTCAAGTCGATTTTTTTTAAATCCCCTTATTTTTGACCTCGGAAATGGAAAGAGAAGAAAATTTTACGTTCAGATATGTACCGTCATATGGTGTCAAAGTTGGCCCTCTGGGGTCAATTAAGGGTAATAATAAATAAATTAATTTTTTTAAGTGGATTTCACTGTTTTTATGAGTTACTTAGGAATCTAAAAGTATTTTTTCTCCCTCAAATGAATCGAAAATTAGAAAGACTACCCTCGACATTAGCATTACCCAATGTGCACCGCGTGGAGGTTGCCGAAAGGATTTCGTACATCATTGGCCCTGAAAAGGGCCGATTGATTAACGGACTGTCATTTGAAGATCTAAGGCAGCAAATGCTCGATCAAGTGTCCGTTCTCTCTGAAACACATTTGCATCCTTCTTCGGAAGCTTGCTTGAACATTCCTCAATGTTTCCACTGAAATGGATTGGAAAGCTTCCATAATTCTTCCTCTCATGTTCTCTAAGGTTGTTGGAGCATGTGCAAAAACTTTGCCTTTAACTACTCCCCACAAAAAAAAGTCAAGAGGTGTGGGGTCTGGGGATCTAGGCGGCCACTCGTGTACTTGGCTGCCGATGCCAATCCAACGATTACGATACATATCATTGAGAAAATTCTTGACTGATCGAACGCGATGTGCAGGAGCTCCATCTTGATGAAACCACATATCCCGCCGTACGATAAGTGGGATATCTTCTAATAGAGGAGGTAGCTGGTTTTGCAAAATATCCAAATACAATTGTCCATTCAAATTTTGATTGTAAAAGTTAGGTCCCAGCACATGATCTCCAATTATACCTGCCCACACGTTTATTGACCAACGTCTCTGGATTCGATGATCTCGTTGCCAATGAGGATTTTGTTCAGCGTAATAGTGGGCATTATGAAGATTGACACCACCCATATTATCAAATTTTGCTTCATCTGAGAATAGCTCTCGATCAAAAAAGAAAGGGTCCCTACGTATCTGATTATTTGCCCATTGACAAAAATTTAAACGCCGTGCATAATCTCCATCCTCTAGTGTTTGTGTAAGGCGAACGTGGTAGGGGTGAAATTTAGATGTTTTCAACAGGCGATTTGAACTGTTGATTTGGGAACACCATGCATTCGTTGCAAATCTCATGTTGAAATGTGGGGATTTTCAGCAATAATAGCTCGCACACCCAGCGCAATGTGCTGTTTCGTTCCAGTTTTGCGCCTCTTACGAACGATGGAGCCTTGTGCAGCTCGCGTTAATAATCTTTTGATGGCTTTCCTATCTGGGTGACGGGCATTGGGATATTTCTCGGCATAGCGTCTTTCTGCAGCCCTATAATTATCATGACATTCACCAACAACTTTTATCATATTCACAATCTCCTGGGGCGTGTAATCAGCCATCTCAAAAAGGAATATGGTACCACAAAAGAAATTAAGAAGGCAATTTTCGGAAATGAGCGAAAAAGTTATTTATTCTAATAAACACATGAAATCATTACCGTATGCTATTCAATAATAAGAAATCAAAAGGTTTTCTTTATTTGTACTGTGCACAGTGACACCACTAAAAATAACTAACTCTACCTATTTTCGCGTGCAGTATTGTTATTACTCTTTAAAAAAAATGAAAATATTCCCAAATTGACCAAACTAAAGAATTCGAATATTTATAATTGACTCATAACAAAACCATTAAATCATCGCCTCATAACTACCTTAAAGTAATCGGTCACTCGTACTTAAAAAATATCATTTGACGTAGCCGTACATTTCAATGGTGCCAACCTAACCAAGAAAGAACAAGAAGAAAAGTACCTTTTCATACCGAAAATTAATCCCAAAAATGCTTCAGAGTTACGCTGACAAAAGTAAGAAAACATCAGATTAAAAAAATTAATTTGACCCCAATTCACCTCAAGCACGATTTGACCCTTAATTGACCCCAGAGGGCCAACTTTGACACCATATGACGGTACATATCTGAACGTAAAATTTTCTTCTCTTTCCATTTCCGAGGTTAAAAATAAGGGGATTTTAAAAAAATCGACTTGACCTTAAATTAACCTTCCAGATCACGGTTAAAGTCAAGGTCGAAGTCAAGGTCATATTCGGACGTAAATTCTTCTGCTCTTTCCATTTCCAGGGTCAAAAATAAGGGGTTCCATTTTATAAAATCAACTTACCTTAAAATGACCTTGAACGTCAAGGTCAATTTTGTCCTTCCTAGAGGTATTCCAAGGTTGACCTCATTAAATTAGCTGGTTGGCCTTGAAACCCCAACATATCAGACCTTTCTGAAAGTAAAATTTTCTGATCTTTCCATTTCCGGGGTCGAAAGTAGGGATTCTCATTTAAAAAAATCACTTTGACCTTGAAATAACCTTGAAAATAGAGTTCAAGGTCAAAGTCGTTGTTACCATTAGCTGACCCCCTTTGCACCCTACAACTTTTGTTTTTAAAGTTTTTTTCCATCTCTCATACTTTTCAAGATATTAGCCTGGGGCGATTAAAATGGGACACCTTGTATATATAACGGGTGTCCCATTTTAAAACCACCAGGCAAATATCTCGAAAACTAAGGGAGATGGAAAAAAACTTTTAATACAAAAGTTGTAGGGTTCAGAGGGGTCCAACTGATCGTGACTTTGGTTATGACCTTGAGGTCAATGATCAAGTTCATTTGAAGGTCAAATCGATTTTTTCAAATGGGAACCCCCACTTTTAACCTCGTAAATGGAAAGAGCGGAAAATTTTACGTTCAGATATGTCCTTGAGTCAAGGCCATGGTCATGGTCATGGTCATGTTTAGAATCAAAATCAATCAACGCATCCAAACATTCCCATAATTACGCATACGAGTGTTAAATACAGAAGTTGTAGTGTTTGGAGGGGCCCAACTGATCGTGACCTTGACCATGAACTTGAGGTCAAGGATGATGTCGTTTGAAGGTTAAATCAATTTTGTTTAACGGCAACCCTCACTTTTGACCTCGTAAATAGAAAAACCGAAAAATTCTGATATGACCTTGGGTCAAGGTCATGGCCAAAGTTATGGTCAGTTTCCGTGCAGTTAAGAGCAAAGTCGGAGATGACCCGGTCACCTAAGGCAAGGTCGGAGATTACCCGGCCAGTTAAGGCAAGGTCGGAGATGACCCGGCCAGTTAAGGCAAGGTCGGAGATGACCCGGCCAGTTAAGGCAAGGTCGGAGATGATCCGGCCAGTTAAGGCAAGGTCGGAGATGACCCGGCCAGTTAAGGCAAGGTCGGGGATGATCAGGCCAGCTAAAAATTCATTGGAAAATTCCACGTTCACGTGTATTTAGTCATAGGATCCAAGTGTTTCGGTCACCATTTACTGAAGAAGATGCACAAAAGTTGCACCATTAACTTGTTGACAACATTCTATTCTCCTTTTAAAGTTTCTAACGGTATTTAATAATACTTGACGTGGAATACTTAAACAGATTTGTGTAATCCTTTGAATCATGTCATCTCTTGTAGTTGGCCTGTTGCGGTAGACTGTATTTTTTAGGAAGCCCCATAAATAAAAATCTGGAGATGTCAGATCTGGAGATCTTGGTGGTCATGCTACGGGACCTCCTCTACCAATCCATCGACCGTTAAACTTTTCATTAAGAAAATCTCTGACAATTCTGGCATAATGTGGAGGAGCATGATCTTGTTGTAGCCACATTCTGGCCCTTGTATGGAGATCAACGTTTTCTAGAAAGAGTGGCAGCTCATCTCTCAGCAACTGTAAATAAGTATGTTGAGTTACGTGACCTTCAAAAAAATAACGTCCAATCAGACATCCGTTAATGATACCACACCATACCGTTACATTCCAGCGATGCTGATGATCAACTTCTCGCATCCAATGAGGATTAACAGGAGACCAGTAGTGGCAATTATGGCGATTCAACATACCAGTACTCTGAAATGTAGCCTCGTCGCTAAAAAGAACATTGTTAAAGAAATTTTCATCATCAGTAATTTGTTGTGTTGCCCATTGGCAAAATGTTATTCTCCGTCGATAATCTTCCACAGTTAAAGCTTGATTTAGAGTAATGTGGTAAGGATGGTAACGCGCATATCGTAAATATCTACTGGCCGTAGATCTTGGAATACCCATTGTTAACTCGATTTCGCGTAAACTGACATGAACATTTAAATGTACCATGGCTAGAACAGCAAGAAAGCGAGGATTATTTTCATAATCGTGTTCATTCAGTGTCCTCCTTCTTCGAACGAAGTTTCCTTGTCGACCGCGCAGTTCAATGTCACGTATTACCGTATGATCAGGATGTTGTCATTGAGGGAACCGAGCACGATACAATCTGCTTGCCTCTCGATAGTTTCGTCGACATTCTCCTAAAATAAGAAGAATGTCAACTATTTCATTAGCAGAATAGTCAGGCATTCTTTTTTAGTTGTAAATGCAATTATTTATCAAAACACACCACAAAAGAAATAATATGTTATTATACTATACAATATTTTAAAACGAAAAAGTTTAATTTTCTGTGCCAATATAAGTGTGCTCAATTTGAAAACAATTTGATGTAAACAGTAATAATTATTAACTATTATTACCGATCAATGCTGAATACTACCGGTCACTATTGGATACAGGTGGTCAACACTTATTAACTTTTGTTATTATTTGATATAAGTGGTTAACCCTGGTAAATATTGATAATAGTAAAAATAGTAAAATTTTCCGCTCTTTCCATTTACGAGGTCAAAAATGGGGGTTCCCATTTGAAAAAATCGATTTGACCTTCAAATGATCTTGATCATTGACCTCAAGGTCATAACCAAGGTCACGATCAGTTGGGCCGCTCCAAACCCTACAACTTTTGTATTTAACAATTTGTCTCGTATGCCTAATTATGGGAATGTTTTGATGCGTTTATTGATTTTGATTTTAAACATGACCATGACCATGACCATGACCTTGACTCAAGGACATATCTGAACGTAAAATTTTCCGCTCTTTCCATTTACGAGGTCAAAAGTGGGGGTTCCCATTTGAAAAAATCGATTTGACCTTCTAATGACCTTGATAATTGACCTCAAGGTCATAACCAAGGTGACGATCAGTTGGGCCCCTCTGAAGCCTACAACTTTTGTATTAAAAGTTTTTTTCCATATCCCTTAGTTTTCGAGATATTTGCCTGGTGGTTTTAAAATGGGACACCCGGTATATAGTATCATTTTAATTGACGCACCCGAAAATTTCAAAAACAGCGTCTCCTAGAGAAAATGATTGAAACAAAAGTTGTAGGGTACGGAGGGGGCCAACTGATAATGACCTTGACTTTGACCTTGAAGTCAAGGATCAAGGTCATTTGAAGGTCAAATCGATTTTTTGCATAGGAACCCCCACTTTTGACCCCGGAAATGGAAAGAGCAGCAAATTTTACGTTCAAATATGACCTTGACTCTAATTTGAAATTTAATATTTAAGGTCATTATAATGTTTAAATTGATCAATGTATCCATTTAAAAAACTACGCATTCAACCATTAATCACAAACTTTCATCTTAAGTGACTTATAATAATTATCAATAACCAACTTTTGCCTAAGGTAACCACTGGTGATATGATTTCTGCTTGCGAACTTAATCTCAAGTGAAAGGCACTTAAAATTTAAATTAAAGGAGCAGTTTATGCATTCAGTTAATACGACAGACATACATTATTTTGTGGAGTCTCCGCTCTTTATTGTTCACAGTTCAATAATTTGTTCTTAAGTTTTAATTATAATTTTTCATTTTGCTTCCAATTTAACAAAAATTTTTTGTCAGGAATTATGACAGACTACCAAACAGCTGAAATTGTTGATATGTTGATCATTTTCAGTGAATGTGATGGTAGTTACCGAGCTGTTGCTAGACGATATGCAGAGCGTTACCCAGACCGGCGACATCTCAATGGCAGAACCATTCAAAGACTAAAGTTGAGAGCTGAGAATGGCCACTTAAGTCGATAACGTCCAAGTCGTGTATACGACGAAAATGATACACGTATTCTTGTAATATTAGCTTAAATTTACCTAAATCCACACACAAGTTGTCGAATAATTTCAAAAGAGTTAGGTATTCCTTTTAAAACTGTTTCAAGAATTATCAAAAAAGTGAAATTCCACGCATATCACATAGTATTGGTGCAAGCCTTAACTCCCAATGATCATCAAGAGCTTTTAAATTTTTGTAATTGGACTTTACGAAAAATTGAGGAGGACCATGACTTCTTTAGGTTTGTAATGTTTAGCGATGAAGCTACTTTCAAAAATAACGGCGAACTTAATAGATACAATTGCCATTATTACTCAGAGGTTAATCCTCATTGGTATCGACAAGTTGATAACCAACACCATTGGAGTCTAATGGTCTGGTGTGGCATCGTGAATGGTTATCTAATTGGCCCATACTTTTTTGATAGAAATGTAACAGGAGCTATTTTTCGAGAGATGCTTAGTGAGCACTTACCTGGTATGCTTGAAAATGTTGATTTGGCAACGAGACAAAGAATGTACGTTGAATTAGATGGTGCAGGGCCGCATTATGCACGAATCGTCGAAGACTTTTTGAATAACATGTATCTGCAAAGATGGATAGGACGAGCAGGTCCAGTTTCTTGGCCTACCCGATCACCTGATATAGCATCGCTTGATTTTTTTGTGGGGATTCATAAAAGATAAAGTGTATGAGGAAGCGCCAACTGCAAGAGAATACATGAAATATCAAATAAGAGAAGCTTGTGCGGAAATTCCCAGAAACGTACTGCTGAAGACTGTTCATAATTTTCAAATTAGAATCAACTTATGTCTCCAAGCTAATGGTGCTGACTTTGAACACCTATTACGAGGTTGATATTGATTGATATTGAAAAAGTAAATTACTCCGGAACGTGAGAGGCGAGGGGACTCACGGAAAAGAAAGCACCTCGGAACGTGAGAGGCGAGAGGACTCTCGACAACAGAAAGCACCCCAGAACGTGAAAGGCAAGGGGGCTTAGAAAAATTGAGCACTCCAACGAAATACTTTTCTATCATGTCTACGTCGTAATGTCTGGGTAAAGCTGGAATAGGTCTTTGTCCTTCTTGGATCTCTTCGATCTTTATCCTGGATCTTGACGTCTATGTCAAGGCCACATCTTAATATTGACCTGAAGATCAATATCATGGTCAGCCCCCCCCCCAACACTCAGCTTTTGCACAAAACATTTTCTTGTGTAGGCTGTGTAGTTTTCCAAATGTTTGAATGCGTTGACTGATTTCCTTTTTTACATTATGTTGAACTATGAGTTTCAAGTTAGGTTTCAGATCATATTTGAACTTAAAATTGGCCGCTATTTCCATTTACGTGGTCAAAAGTGGGGGTTCCTATACAAAAAATCGATTTGACCTTTAAATGACCTTGATCTTTGACCTCAAGGTCAGAGTGAAGGTCATTATCAGTTGTCCCCCTCCGTACCCTAGAACTTTTGTTTGAATCATTTTTTTCTAGGAGACGCCGTTTTTGAAATTTTCGGGTACGTCAATTAAAATGACACACCCTATATATACAGCGTGTCCAAAAAGTCTGGAAACACCCAAATAATTTCTCAGCTGAATTACTATTGGAAAATGTTAAGGTCGCCTTTGTAGTAATTTTTTACGAGGAATCCAATGGTGACCTTGAACCTCATTTTTTTAAATGGTAACCCCTATTTTTTATAGCGGAATCTGAAAGAGCGGAAAATTTTACGTCCGGATATGTATTAAGGTATGAGGTTGAGGTTGCCCCCAGAGGTCAAATTGAGGTCAAAGTATGATTTCTTAAAAATTTCGCGAGTTCAGTGGTAAAACAAAACAAACAAAGGTAAGGTTTGGTAAGTTCGAACGAAGACTTGAAGGTGACCTCTGATTCGACCTTGAACCTCATTTTGAGCCTCATTTTTGAGGTTATTTCGAGGTCAACCTCATTTTTTTAAATGGTAACCCCTATTTTTTTAGCGGAATCGGAAAGAGTGTGAAACTTTACGTCCAAACATGTACTCAGAACATAGTTCAAGAAGGACCTTGACGTTCATTTGAAGGTCATTTAAACTTAATGACGGTCTGATCTTGTGTAAACTTTTTAATTTTTTTAAACAGTCTAACATCTTATTTCAAGTGCTCGAATTATTTTCCATCCACTTTTTGATAGTAACCTAATCGATGATCGAAAACACCAACAGTATTTTTGATCATTTCAGTAGGAATGAGAGCTGATTCATTGTAAAATTTTTTGACACTCATATGAGAATTATGCTATTCAGGAGTAATTTAGTTCAAATCTGGAGCCAATTCATCCACAGGAAAATTTCAAAGCTGACGGATAGTGAAAAAACTTGTTTCATCGATGACTATGGTTCTGGATCATATAAAAGGCCGATCGGAGAAAGTTCTAACGTAAGGTAAATATACCCACTTGTATATGTAAAAAGTGTGAAATAATGAGTTCACATTTATGTATTATAATATGACTTCTTATTTCAGAAAAAAGGTGTCTAGCCCCCTTAAGACATTCATTTATTAAGGGTTACTACAGTTAAAAAAATTTTTTTTTTATTTACCTAAAAAATAAAAATTCTGTTCAGCAATGATATTTTATATATATATATGAATTGAACAAATATAGTTTATTTTTTAGGAAATAGGCTCTACCAGAGGTCTGTAAACCCATTTTATCCAAAGATATTGAGTTTTTAAAATTTGTATCCTACCGTAACCTACAAGCTGAACCATTTGATAATTTTTAATGGGATATGGGTCAAAATCTTTGTTTTTTATATCTCCTTTGACCGAAGCTGTTCGCATCCCTTAATTATTCCAATTAATATTTTTAAAGTCAAAAATTTTATTTAAAATCCATCATTTGGAAGGATTTTATAAAAAGTGGTGAATTGAAACTCAAATTTTTAACTATAATATATATATATATACACACACACACACACACACACACACACACACACACACACACACACACACACACACACACACACACACACACACAGTTTCAATTGTCTGTTTCTTATTTCTGAGTTTGTATTCCATTTTTATTATGGTCTCGTTTTAAAAGTAACATTTTGTATCAAATTTTTAGCCTCTGTCGAGGGATATTAATCATGTCACTGCCGCCTTAAGCATATTTTGTATGGTATTTTCTTACGTATAAATTAACAATATAATTGGCATCAATCTGGAAAAATTCTGAGCAATTCTACTTACAATTTGTAAACTTTTTCTCATTTAATATGCTATACAAAAAGTTTCAAGATTTTTAGTAAAAAAATCATGAAAATTGCTGTTTTTTGAAAAAAAATCAAAATTTTCAAATTTTCAATTGATTCTAACTTTTTAACCATTGAATATTTCGCTCTTAAACACTAGGGTTGTATTTTGGGGATAATTTAGAACTAGAAAACCCTATTTATAGCCATTTTAAAATTTCGACCTGTCACAGTTAACGTGAAGTATATATATACATATATATATATATATATATATATATATATATATATATATATATATATATATATATATATATATACTATACAAATATTTATTTTTTATGAAATAGGCCCTACCAGAGAACTGTAAACCCATTTGATCCAAAGATATTAAGATTTTAAAATTTGAATCCTGCCGTAATGTACAGATTGAATCATTTGATATTTTTTAATGGGATACAGGCCAAAACCTTTGATTTTTTTATTTCCTTTGAATTAAACTATTCGCATCCCTTACTTTTCCAATTAATATTTTTAAAGTTAAAAATTTGAGTTTCAATTCACCACTTTTTATAAATTCCTTCCAAATGATGGATTTTAAATAAAATTTTTGACTTTAAAAATATTAATTGGAATAATTAAGGGATGCGAACAGCTTCGGTCAAAGGAGATATAAAAAACAAAGATTTTGACCCATATCCCATTAAAAATTATCAAATGGTTCAGCTTGTAGGTTACGGTAGGATACAAATTTTAAAAACTCAATATCTTTGGATAAAATGGGTTTACAGACCTCTGGTAGGGCCTATTTCCTAAAAAATAAACTATATTTGTTCAATATATATATATATATTTAAATATATATATATATATATATATATATATATATATATATATATATATATATATATATGTATATATATATATATATATATATATATATATATATATATATATATATATATATATATATATATATATATATATATATATATATATATATATATATATATATATATATATATATATATATATATATATATATATATATATATATATATATATATATATATATATATATATATATATATATATATATATATATATATAAATTTTACAACTAATCTAGCATTCGTATTCTTTATTGCATATGTTATTATCTTTTATTGTGTACATTTTTATGACAATTATATCGTAAATTACATACGGTATAATAAAAAATATATATATGAAAAAATTATAACTATTCCCAATTTTGGTAAAATATTGTAAATGTTAAGAGGGCTAGACACCTTTTTTCTCAAATAAAAAAGTCATATTTTAATACATAAATGTAAAATAATTATTTCCCACTTTTTACACATAAAAGGGGGTATATTTACCTCACCTTAGACCTTGGTCTGGGCCCTTTATATTGTCCAGAACCATAGTGATCGATGAAACAGGGTTTTTCACTATCCGTAAGCTTTGAAATTTTCCTGTGGATGGGTTGACTACAGATTTTAACTAAATTACTTCCGAATAGTATAATTCTCATATGAATGTAAGGATTTTTGATCCGATGAGAAAAAAAAATTTATACCACTCTAATCTCAAAATCACAACTTTGATATGATTTTTCGGCGCTCGTGGTATAAAATACCGTTCGAAACTAGTGCGTAAGTCGATTATTTAGGTGGTGTGACTTTTTCGCACTCGCTTCGCTCGTGCAAAAAGTCACACCAGCTAAATAATCGACTTCCCCACCCATGTCGAAATGTACTATTTATACTGTTTCTCAAGATTTTTTTTATTTTTTTTTAATTTTTTCAATTTTTTCAAAATTTTTCTGATGTAAAAATTTTTTCTGACATTTAATCCTAAATCCCTACACTCATATGAGAATTATGCTATTCAGGAGTAATTTAGTTCAAATCTGGAGCCAATTCATCCACAGGAAAATTTCAAAGCTTACGGATAGTGAAAAAACCTGTTTCATCGATGACTATGGTTCTGGATCATATAAAAGGCCGATCGGAGAAAGTTCTAACGTAAGGTAAATATACCCACTTGTATATGTAAAAAGTGTGAAATAATGAGTTCACATTTATGTATTAAAATATGACTTTTTTATTTGAGAAAAAAGGTGTCTAGCCCTCTTAACATTTACAAGATTTTACCAAAATTGGGAATAGTTATAATTTTTTCATATATTTTTTATTATACCGTATGTAATTTACGATATAATTGTCATAAAAATGTACACAATAAAAGATAATAACATATGCAATAAAGAATACGAATGCTAGATTAGTTGTAAAATTTTGCGGTTTTTAAATCTAAATGCTTTCGTTTTTGAAATCAAATTTTATGTAATTAAATCTAAATACTATAGCTAAAACTTATCAAGGAGCGCGGGAGCGCTCCGAAGACAAGTATATATAGAAGCAACCTAAAAGGAGCAACCCGTGCTACATGTACATTGAAATGGGTGTAGGAAAAATTCAATGCGCTTTTACGTATATTGCGTTAGTTTTTACTACATAACATATCCCTCTTAATCGAAAGCCATTTCATAACTCTACTCAAATCAAAAGATTTTATTTAAAAAGATTATCTCGTTCAAAAGATATAGAGAACTGAATTTTTTTATGTGCTTTTTCCTTTCCGACTTTTCGTCATGTTATTCACACATCCGGTTTACAGATTTGCAGCTCTGACGACACTTCCGACGTATACACACCCATATATCGCCGGTGCTTACGAAAATAAACACGTAAAGAAAAGCTATGAAGAAAAACCTTTTTCAAATACGCCGTGAAAAAAAACTTGTTCATTAGAACGCTGTGAAAAAAAACTTGTTCATTAGAACGCTGTGAAAAAAAACTTGTTCATTAGAACGCTGTGAAAAAAACATTGTTTTCAAACACCGTGAAAAAAAAAACATATCTTAGTAAATGCTGTGAAAAAAAAACATATCTTGGTAAATGCTGTGAAAAAAAACATATCTTAGTAAATTCTGTGAAAAAAAAATATCTTAGTAAATGCTGTGAAAAAAAAATCTTATTCGTGAAAACGTCGTGAAAAAAACATGTAAAATGACAATATTTTACATCTCTACATTGGCCAAAGAGATTTTAATTAAACTTTTTTATTGCAAGAAAAAAACCATAACAATCATTTTGCTGTAAAAAAAAGTATTATTGTCGGGCTATAAAAAAGAACTATTTCACCAACAAAATAATATTAGGTTAATCACGATTCTATACCTGTATTAAGTTGATTAACACTAAAGCATACAAAGGTATGCAGCTTGGGCTTGTAAGGAGGGAATAACCGATAGATGGGAGTGATGAGACGATCCTTAGGCTGAAATCACATGGTGCGGCATAGAGCTGCGGCATAGACGTTGCAGCCAATCAGAGCTATTGTGCAAATGCAAAAATATCTCTATGCCGCAGCTCTATGCCACACCATGTGCTGATATTTTGAATATGCTCTCCGAAATTCAGAAAGCCTAGCGACACCGTTTATATTTATGATATTTTTGTAAATGTATGTAGAAGTCTTGATTTATGAAGTCATTTCAAGAACTTGATCATGAACGAAGTAAAAGATTATGCAAAATCAGCATTAGAATGCTGAGAAATGCCAAGACGATGTGTTATTATGAAATTTCAATAAATAAAAAACAGATAATTTATTATTAGATTATACAAGCATATACATGACTTGTTTCAGATAATTATGTGAGTGAAAGTGAAACAATAAATAAATACAAATTGAAACTGCCAAGGATTTATATACTGCAGTACATCAAAACTATTACAAAAATATTCTTTACAAAAGATAATATTTCTGCTTAGAATCGCATTTTCTCAAGGTCAGAAGGAATATAAGTAAAAACTTGCATGAAAAAACAGCGGATATGATTCAGATAATATGAAAGAATGTCGAGAAAGTTTTGAATGGCATAGTTTGAAGGATTAAGATTTCTGTGGTAGCTCGTATTTGACTAGAATATTCTTTACAAAAGATAATGTTTCTGCTTAGAATCGCATTTTCTCAAGGTCAGAAGGAATATAAGTAAAAACTTGTATGAACAAACCGCGGATATGATTCAGATAATATGAAAGAATGTCGAGAAAGCTTTGAATGGCATAGTTTTAAGGATTAAAATTTCTGAGGTGACCCGTTTTCGACTATAATGCCTCCAAGTGAAATAATATCTGTTGACCTATCTGTGAGTAGAGTACTATGTGTACATTATCTTATTGGCCAAGAGTGTGATTTTATAATTATATATTTTCAACCGTCAAAAAATCAATTGGAAAAAAAATCAGATGGGACTTAATCCAACAACATACCTATAAGTATTAAGAACTTTTCAAATTTGGCAAGATACAAGAGTAAGTGAGTGGGAATGAGTATTTTGTGAAGAATGTATAAGCTGCTCTTATGGAAATTGTAGTCAACTTTGAGCTTCAAGTTTTCTAAAAGTTAGAGGAACATCAGGTAATACATAGATTTAAATTTTAATTCTGAAGATTGAACTACTATGTAGTAAAAGCTGCATTGGCAGCTGATCTTATTTAAACAGATAACTTTAGTTATTCTGATTGAAAGTTAGGTTGTTGTGATACTAAAACCCAGCAACATATATACTTTCAGACTGAGATTTCACTCCTTGAAGAGGATATTAACATAAATAAAAACAAATACAAAAATTTATTGATAAAGTTCATTGCATATCAATGCGTTAAAGAATGGATTGCCAAGTATTTTTTAAAAGTGACATTAATTCATGGTTCAGTAATTTGAGGAAACAACGCGCAAACATATTAGTAAACTGTTTAGACTATCTTATTTTCATAGACAACTTTAATTGATGTGGTTAAAAGTTAGGTTGTTGTGATAAGTGTTGAATGTATTATTATTATTAGTTTTTATTTTACAATAGAAGAAGTGGGTTAATCAGTGAATTTGAAAAGTGCATTTAAAAATATGTTGGCGATTTATGTGTCCAAAGTCTTATGTGATGAACCTTGGAACACGAGTTTCTTATATGTATATGTGAAAAAACTATTTGAAATAAACAATAAAAATTAGTACAGGGAACTGAATATTTAGCATTTGTGAAATAAGTTGTTTTTTGTAATATAAAAACATGGTGCTTCCCAGTGAAATACATTTATGGGTTCTTATGTCAGTGTAATGTACGTTATTTTGTGTATTTTGATAAAAGTTTTGTAATGTGGAAAGCATAAATAATTAAAATAAAAGGAGTGAATAAATAATAAGTCAATTAAAAAAATGCATTTAAAAATATGTTTACTATGTGATCTATATGGATGTAGGATCTAAATGCAATTGAACCTGGAACACGAGTTTATTATATAGCAAACTGTTTAGGCTGTATCTTCTATTCATACATAACTTTAACTTATTGCGCTTAAAGTTAGATTGTTATAATAAAATGCTGAACATATAGTACATATGAATTCGTTACAAATTTCTCTTGTTGGATGGGGTGAATCAAATCATTACGCATTAAGGGCGCCAGCCTGCTTTAAAAGCTGTAAAAAACAATAAATTAAGGGGGTGTCAAACTCAATTTTTACCGACCAAGCAAAAACGATCTTATTTTTAGTAGAAAAAAAATATAACGATATATGAAAAATAATTAGTGTATTGCCCTCCGTAATAACATTATTAATCATTCTACAAAATCCCAAGTCAATATTCGGAAGCGTTTAAGAATGGCATTTGAACGAAATTTTCGTTCAAATGCCATTCTTAGATGCCTTAAACTATCGACGTGAAACATTGCAGAATGATTAATAATGTGATTACGGAGGGCAATACACTCATGGTTTTGCATAATATTTAAAAAATAAACATAGTTTTTGTTATCATGCGGTAAATAGTAAAGTTAATAAGCGAAAAATTTACCGTCTAAAAGACATTAGTGACCGCCTCTTACGGACATGTTACCGCGCAATGGTCATAGTCATATTGTTCGTGTATGATGTATTAGATACGTGTGATGTTTATCATGCATGACAGCATGACGCTGAGCACTGCCGGGTGTCGAGTCGAGCCGCGACGCGCCCCCGCAGCCCCCGCTGAAGTGACAACAATGCGAGCTAATCACCGACCACGACGACGACGAGGTACGGTACGTATACCCTGGTTCGCACCGCGTGCAGAGCACACCCACGAGGCGGGCGCCGTGTACCGTACAGCCATAACCTCACTTTGACGGGTCACAGCTCCGTTATCGCGAGACGCATTCACGCATGTGTTAGGTGAAGGTGTCTCGTCTCGGACTCTCGGCTGCGAGCGAGCGAGAACGCACGAGGTGTGCTTGTGATTGTGTGCAAGTGAAGTGAGATAACTACTTAGAAGAGGTAGTGAACCTTCAGCAGCAGCAGGGGGCTCAAGAAGCAAGGATACGGCCGGACGGGATCGTACGTAAGCAGCAGAGGTAGCAGCGACAGCTTTCACCACGACGCCCACGACGCCTGTCACGATGGTAGCTGCTGCCAGCATAACCAGAGATACAGTACATAGTTGAGTTCAAGATGTATGTACCTTATACATCTGATCCAACTATACCCTACAAAGGTAGATATAACTGTAGACTTGCTGATCTGTTCTAAAACGTTCTGACCAAAGTATAAGATGTTTTCATTTTCTTTCGCTTACATGTATCTCTTTTTTTTTAAATTAAACTGAGTCTCGACATAAATATATTTCTTTTCATAATGACAGTGCTTGACAATACTGTCTCATTCTCAAACAAATTTGAAACTTAAAACATTCGTACACTACTTCTATTATACTAAATCTTTACTTTCAAATCAACTCAAGAGTGCAAAAGAAAAAATGAATTGAGAAACACCATATAAAGAAGTTTGAAATCACCAGTACTTGCTATGTGTTGACAGCTGTGTTTATATTGCTGCTAGCAGTCAGTTAGGTGTAGGTATTGTAATTTATAATGGTTATCGCACCTATACATAGTCCGATACTTACAAACATTTGCAACATATCTTAACATTTAAATATTTTGTAGAAATAGTGCTAGATTTTCCCACCCATAGGGAACAGTGTGATAATTTATTCTAAGTAGAATTTTGTAAAAGATATTATTGATAATCCATTTCTTTAGTTTTTTTTTCTGTAACGTAATATTTTTCATATTGCATCCAAAAAATTTCTATTTTTGTTTTCCCTTTTCTTTTTTACACGTGTCAGGGTATTCAAATCTAAAATAACAACCATTATTTACTAAACCAAATTTTTTTTCCCAGTACAGTTCTTCAGCATCGATTGGAAGTTTATAATGGACTCTCGATATGACTATTAATATGACCATCATAAGGCAGGAGACTTAAGAAAATAGCACCAAATTGGGAACTGCAACTTTGAAAAAACTACACAGTGGAATTACAGTGGGCAACCTTAAGTGAAGGGCTTCCTGATACACGCATCTGACAGCTTCATCTTCCAGATTATCCATGGAATCAGATTTAGTCTGTAAGTATTTTAATACTCTATGACTACTTTGTGGTCTCTTTTAACATATTTGATATTTACTTTGAGGTTATGTGTTTTAAAACTTAATTTAAAAGAGAATAAGAATGATAGAAATCTGATTCTTAATGCATTGCATGGCATCATTTTTAAGCTGATTTTATCTTTTTGTAAGTAGGTATAATTTAATAAAAAAAGAATGAAGTTATGCAATTTTTCAGATTTAGTAATAAGGCACTGCTTGTTTATTTTTTAGAACTGACAAACTGAAAAGTTACATATTTTCATTTTTTTATTTAATTATGTTTAATAAAAACATAGACTAGTACTCTCAGAAAGATAAAGTCAACTCAGACATGCATGAGATATCTGAGATGCATTACTGGAGCGGATTTCTATCATTCTTATACTCTTATGAATTAAGTACGGTAACATTACCTCAAAGTCAATATCGATCAGCAAGTGTTGAGTTATTGCCTTTTTTGTGTGTTTTTCAGGAAATTTTCAAGAAAAAAAGTTATTTCCCAAAACTGGCTGATCGAAAAGGTCTGAAATTGGATATACAATCCCTCAGCATGTATTGCATTGTGTGAGGACATTTTGGTAAACTTTGTGCAAGGCTCTGGTGGTTTTAGTTGGAAATGCACATGCGCCGTTTCGACTTTTGAGCCCAAAAGATACATTGCCATTCTCTAAACATATTTCTAACTTTACACACACCATGCAATACATGCTGAGGGATTGTATATCAAATTTGAGATCTAAATAATCATCAAGTGTTGAGTTACTGCCTTTTTTGTGTGTTTTTTAGGAAATTTTCAAGAAAAAAAGTTATTTCCCAAAACTGGCTGATCGAAAAGGTCTGAAATTGGATATACAATCCCTCAGCATGTATTGCATTGTGTGAGGACATTTTGGTAAACTTTGAGCAAGGGTCTGGTGGTTTTAGTTGGAAATGCACATGCGCCTTTTCGACTTTTGAGTCCAAAAGATACATTGCCATTCTCTCAACATATTTCTAACTTTACATACCCCATGCAATACATGCTAAGGGATTGTATATCGAATTTGAGATCTAAATATTCAGCAAGTGTTGATATTGCCTTTTTTGTGTGTTTTTTAGGAAATTTTCAAGAAAAAAGTTATTTTCCAAAACTTATTATTTCCCAAAATTTTCAAGAAAAAAGTTATTTCCCAAAACATGGCAAGTATAATGCAAAGTAATTATTAATGACAATACTTCTAAAAATACAAATTTTGTTAAAATGCCGATAAACTTAAATACCATACTCAGGTTCATTTGAAGTTCAACCCTTGGTCTCAAATTTTGTTACACCTTCCTGTTGTTTCAGGTATATGGGATATTTAACGTGAAGTCAGCAGCTCAAAATTTTAAAATCGCTCAAAACTCGTTTTCTTTTAGTTTTTATGAATAAAAAATGTCCCTCAAATTTTAGGTCGATATTTGCAAAAATAAAAAAGCTATGCAACATTGAAAATTCAATTTTTTTGAAATTTTTTGTTAAAATCCAAGTTTATTAATTTTTTAACTCAAAATCTTGAAACTTTTTGCATAGTACATTGATTGGCTAAAGGTTTGCATTTATTTTGTAGAATGTGCCAGTATTTATTTTATGACCCTTTTTGAAAGTCTCTGATTGGCTGCTTGTTAGTATACTTTCATCAAAGGATATTGGGGCTGCAGCCAAATATTCTTTATTCCACAAATTTTTTTTGTATTCTTCTTCGAAAACCCTTCAAAATGCTTTTTTGATCAATACTGGCCGAGCATAGGGAAAAAAGTTACAATTTTTTGAAATATCAAGAAAAACCCATAATTTCAATTTTTGATAACATGATTAATGAAACTGAATATTATTCATACATCTTATGGCATGGACCGCATACTGAATTTTGTTAGAGCATCAAATAGAACATTAGAAATATCTTAGGCTTACACAATAAGCGATACCTAATTATGAATTAACAATAAATTAAGCTATAGAGGTTAATTACTATTATGAGTCTGCTGCCTGATTTCATTTTGACATCTTTATAGTAATTAACCTCTAGAAATTAACTTATTATTAATTCATAATTAGGTATTGCTTATTGTGTAAGCCTAATATTATTGAAAATAGATATTTATAATGTTCTATTTGATGCTCTAACAAAATTTAGTGGTACGGTCCATGCCATAAGATGTATGAATAATGTTCAGTTTCATTAATCGTGTTATCAAAAATTGAAATTATGGATTTTTCTTGATATTTCAAAAAATTGTAACTTTTCTCCCTTTGCTCGGCCAGTATTGATCAAGAAAAAGCATTTTGAAGGGTTTTCGAAGAAGAATACAAAAAATTTGTCGAATAAAGAATATTTGGCCGCAGCCTCAATATCCTTTGATGAAGGTATACTAAGAAGCAGCCAATCAGAGACTTTCAAAAAGGGTCATAAAATAAATACTGGCACATTCTACAGAAAAAATGGAAACCTTTTGCCAATCAATGTACTATACAAAAAGTTTCAAGATTATGAGTTAAAAAATGAATAAACTTGGATTTTAACCAAAAATTGCAAAAAAAATTGAATTTTCAATGTTGCATAGCTTTTTTATCGATCTAAAATTTGAGGAACATTTTCTGTTCATAAAAAACTAAAAGAAAACGAGTTTTGAGCGATTTTAAAATTTTGAGCTGCTGACTTCACCTGAAATATCCCATATATTTTTAGCAGCAAATAGTTAAAATCTACCAAAAGATAACTTGATTTCATATTGATATTTTTTTATGGTTAGATTGAATAAAAAAATAAAAACATTGAAATTTGTTTAAATTTCAATAAACATTTAAACCCTCAACCAAAAAAATAAAAACCAAATCTAAACTATCTCTTGGTAGAAATTTTGTAAACTACATCCAGAATATGTACAAAAAAGTGCAGTACCGTGCAACAAAATTTCAGATGCAGGTAATATTTTGAAAATCATAATATTAAATTCTGAACAAGACTTGAGCTGCTGCTGTCACCAGTTGGTTTATTAGAACCAGCTAGTGGAACCATGGCATCAAAAGAAACTACGCAGGTTACAAAAGTTCGTGCGCGCAATCCGCAAGCTGCCTCATGTAAGCTGCGTTCGGTAACACCTACACCTGGCATCCGACCTGTGCCGACACCTGGACGTAAATATCTACGGAGCGCATCACCCGGACTCCATCATCTAAACACCTAGACCTTGCATCCGACCTGTCCTGGCCTCTGGACACAAAAACCTACGGAGCGCATCACGTAGACTCCATCATCAGCTACCTCGAACGCCTAAACCTCGCATCCGATCTGTCCCGACACCTGGACACAAAAATCTTCAGAGCGCATCACCTAGATTACATCGTCGGCCACCTGCAACACCTAGACCTCGCGTCCGATCTGTCCCTTCACCAGGACACAAAAACATACGGAGCACACTACCCGAACTCCATCATCGGCCGTCTGGAACACCTAGACCTCGCATCCGATCTGTCAAGACACCTGGACACAAAAGTCTACGAAGCGTATCATCAGCCGCCTGGAACAGTTAGACCTCGCATTCGAGCTGTCCCGACACCTGGACTCAAAAACCTACGAAGCGCACTACCCCTGACTCCATCATCGGCCATCTGAAGCACCTAGACCTCGCATTCGATTTGTCCTGGCCTCTGGACACAAAAACCTACGGAGCGCATCAGGTAAACTCCATCATCGTCCACCTGGAACGCATACGATCTGTTCCGACATCTGGACACAAAAATCTTCCGAGTGCACTACAATTTTTAAGAAAGCAGTTGCAATCATGCGAGGCGACGTCCTGAATTTTGAAATGTCAATAATAACTGAGACTATACAATAAAGTGACGAATCTGCATCTCATTATTATAAGAAATGTGTATAGGCGAAATGCGCATATTTGTTTATAATAGAACATGTGTATAGTCGAAATACACAAAATTATTTATTATAAAATGCGTGTAGGCTAAATGCACACGATTACTAACACCGAAAAGTGCGTATAAGCGAAATACGCATAATTATTTATAAAAGAAAATGCGTATAGACGAAATACACACAATTGTTTATAAAAGTCAATGCGTATAGGCGAAATACGCACAATTATTTATAATAAAAATGCGTATATGTGAAATACGCACTATTATTTGCAATAAAAATGCGTATATGTGAAATACGCACTATTATTAAGAATAAAAAATGCGTATACGCAAAATACGCATAATTATTTATAAAAGGAAATACGTATACGCGAAATACGTACAATGGTTTATAATAAAAAAAAAATGCGTATAGGCGAAATACGTAAATATTGATTTGAACCATAGAAAATACAGATGTCTATTATTATTATAGTATCATATAATACTAAAGATATTTAATATTCTTGAAATATGTAGCGCCATCTGTGTTAAAATCTATTAAGATTTTCTAGAGATGGCGCTGGTGTCATATTTCATCAATAGTATGTATTTCCTACTTTACCGACCTATGGGTCGGTCAAATCGCAGAATTGAGTTTGACACCCCCTTAATTATTGTTAGTAAAAAAGATAAATTCATTTTTATTAAATGTCACTATTTATACATAAAGTAGCATGTATTATAGTACATTTTGCCACATTGATTTGGTCCATTTTACTGAAAAACTCCTTGTTGTAGTTAATTCTTGAAAACTTAAATTATAATCTGTTTATGCCTTTGCCGCAGGTTTTATCAGCAACAGATTATTATTGAGGGTCTTCGAGAGTTCAAACTATATTATTTTTGTGAATACTACAGACAATACGGACAACTTCTCTGAAAAAAAACCGCTGCCAATTCATTGGCCCGAAGCTTCCTCAAACTTAATTTTTTGATTCCTTTAATTAATTTTGAATAAAAAAATTTATAATTTTTGAAAAAATTTATGGCATCATTATAATTAAATTTATTTACGAAGATTAAAAAGTATTAATTTTTAAATTTATTTATTTATTTAGATCAACGGGAAAGAATACCCTAGATTTAACATAAAATATACATATGTAACATCATTAGGTAGTTATAAGCTTTAAAAAAAACACCTTTTTTTTAAATAACAAAATACCCGTTATAACTATAATTTTTTTTTAAAGAAACTATAGTTATTTTGATTCTCTTTCGAATGCTACCCATCCGATTCAGATACATAGAGCCGTTCTCGAGAAATTACGATTTGAAACAAATTTTAAGCTCAAATATCTCTGAAATTCATTTGCTCAACACCTACGAAACTTAAGAGGGTGTCCATTCCTATGATCTATCGAAAGATTGTGGTGGGACGGGGTGTGTGTTGGGTATGTGGGTACGTATTAAGTATATTATTTAAAAAAGTTAAAATCCTAAATATCCTGTTGACGAGAGGTCAACTTAAAACATTGGAGTTACCTATACGTGCGAGACTAAGCAAGTAAAAACAATGTACTGAGATAAATGATATATCTTATGATATATTATATATATATATATATATATATATATATGTGTGTGTGTGTGTGTGTCTGTGTGTGTCTGTGTGTGTGTGTGTGTGCGTGTGTGTGTGTGTGTGTCTGTGTGTGTCTGTGTGTGTGTGTGTGTGTGTGTGTGTGTGTGTTTGTGTGTGTGTGTGTGTGTGTGTGTGTGTGTGTGTGTGTGTGTGTGTGTGTGTGTGTGTGTGTGTGTGTGTGTGTATATATATTTTGGAAACCGGTACTTTTGAGGATCTAAGTTTTTTCTCCAGAGTTCGTATATGCTTGACTAAAGAAATAACTCCCTCTCTGCGTTGAAGGTATTAATATAAATCTTCAAAAGTACCGTTTCATACCGAAGGAATTTTGAGGATGTCCTCAAAAGTCCGAAAAATCCTCAAAGTATCGAATCCGTGCTGACATAGATCCTCAAAAACTGCATTTGATATATATATATATATATATATATATATATATATATATATATATATATATATATATATATATATATATATATAATGATATATATTATACACAGGACATACTTACAATATCAGAATAATTACTATATTTTAGAGCAAAAATTCGACACTAAACAATTCGATTATTTAAATAATTTTTAAACCCAAGTAGCCGGATGATGCGAGTTCCACGCGCATAAGGGAGTCTTATAGACGTTCCATCTGATTATTTAAATACTTTTTAAATTTTAGCCTTGAAATGCAAGGTTCACGCATATAAAGTAATTACGTATATACGTGGCACTAAGCAAGACAATTATTTAAGTGATTTTTAAACGTAATTATCCTGGGGAAGTGAGGTCCACGCTTATGATGGATTTACGTAGACCTGCTAAAGTAAGAGTCGATTAATTACATAATTTTTAAACCCGATTATCCTATTGACGCGATTTCGTCGCATACGAATCAGTTATATATACTGGCCACGCTAAACAAGACGATTATTTGAATAATTTTTAAACTTAATTAGCCGCAGAAATTGATTTCCACGCTTATAATGAAGTTACGTAGACGAGCGACAATAAGCAAGACAATTATTAAGAAAATTCTTAAACCCAAATATCCGTTTGATGCGATATCAAGATTAGTAAAAAGGCAACCGTTTATAAGTGGAAATGTCCTCATTTTTGATTGACAATCTAAATTATAGCTGCAAAAAAAAAGAAAAAACTATCCTTGTGAAACACATTTTTGCAACATCGTTCATTGTCGTTTTAATTTTCCAATTGGGCATCTAAATGGGCCGCGGCCCACCCAATCTCTTGGAGCACTTAATTATCTGTTGTGGGCGTAAATATTGCAGGGCCATTAATCATTAAGAAAACCTCTTTTTGCTGATCATGTCGTATTTATCGCTTCACCTTGTCATAAGTATCTGCTTCACCATTATCGCGCGCAGGCGCATGTCTCCATGAAAATTTCATTTGTCCGTAAGCATACCAAATAAACGCATCCTGCTGGCGGAAATGCTCCACCTGGAAGATAGAAGAAGCGCTCTGCCAATATTTATTCAGGCCGCCGTACACGATACGCCTTGCGCAACGTTTCTGAAATCGGTGATAAATGCGCGGACACGCAATTACGAATACTTGCGCGCATGCGCCAGTGTGAAAAGAGCGATGTGCGCTGCGTCGCGTGATCTCAGAATTTACGATGACATCGATCACAATTGCCCTTTACTCCTCTCACCGATGTAAAGTCTACTCCACCTCTCCATCTCCTTATCACCGAACTGTGCTGAACTTTTCCGAATCGGCTCCTATCACTCATGAACATCAATCCAGGCAGCCCTCGAAAGATTGGCAAGATCGTACACTCTGTCTGCCGTTTGTACAGAGTGGAAGCGCCTTGCTGATCTACGTAAGTACACGATCAATCCCATTTCGTTTGTCCACACCTGATGATAAGAACCTCGCGCGCGCGATATATTCTATACTATTAATTAAACATCTATATTATTAATGTTCAAAAGATCCTTTATAAACAATCTTATTTTGAATTGTAAATTTTACCATTTCTGTGCGTACAAGTCATTTTCAATGAATTTTTTTTCCAAAGTTCATCGTAACAACCCGTCGTAATGTATTTTCCATATCGTAGGGCCTAATAACGATACTTGAACGACTCTTGCCGTGATCTCGACTTCTGTGGAGCCACCTTCCGTTTCCACAATCAGAGTCATGTCCTCAAGGTAGATGCTAGCGATTCTCATAAGATAGTCAGGGAGTCTACTCTAAAGGGCTTGATATATGTGTCCCGAGTTGGCCGTGTTAAGGACAAAAGCTTCCTGGTTTCGGTTTAATGGAGAACTCTTTGTCTAGTCTTTTCTAACCTTCCTGCACAGCGTGCAAAGTACTCCTTCCTACACGAAACACGTATTGTAACTTCGATAGCCCTTAGTTCTCCGAGTTGTCCAATTCGCTTTGCATGCGATTGAGAATAATCCTCTCATATAGCTTGCCCGTGAAGTCGAGCATGCATAATCTTGCTCAAGCACTTTCGCTGGGCAAAACTGAAGGCACCATCGTGATTTATGGTGTAGGATGGGTTGCTAGAGCGTTATCTGAAGGCCGTGTAGCGGGCAAACTCAAGCAAGCTTATGAGCCTAATTTCTGCTTCAAATTTTCAGCAATAGTAATCTCAAAACTCACCGTCGCGATTCCCTATTCAGAATTTGCGAGAGAGTACTGACTGCATATCTCCGACTTACTAGAAAATTTGAAATAAAACAAAAACGCATCGGCCCAATCAAAAAATGGATTTTTGACCCGCAATCACATAAAAACAAAAAAAAATGAGATATGTCAGGTAAACATCGACCGACACACACACACACGCACACACACAGACACACACACAGACACACACACAGACACACACACACACACACACACACACACACACACACACACACACACACACACACACACACACACACACACACACGTGTCGAGTTGCTAGTCTCGCATCAGGCGCCTCCCAAGGTGGCGGATAGGGGAGAGCTCGTCAGATATGAAGGGCACCGGGGAAATAAAATACCCGGGGTGGACCAAAACTAGTGAGGGGAAGGCACCCCAAATAACAAACCAACCATGGACGTAGTGAATGAGAGATACACATTACGCCAAGTGGGTGCCCTCAATGGAGGGGTTAATCCCACCACCGATTCCGATCGGGTGAAAGCCCCAGTGGTCGATGCAGGCTCCACGGATTTTGGGGGGAGCTATAACACTATACCAGCAATGAGATGGAAGAAGAAGACGAAGTGAGCCAGGATAGCGCAGACGCAGCTGCCTTCCGAACTCTAAAAACAAAGGTAGAGGCTCTGGTGGAGTTTATTCTAGATAAAAAGAACATTCACAATGAGCTCAAGTCAATGGCGAGGACTACCCAAAGAGCCTTAAAAAGAATTCGTCAATAGTCGAAAAATTCAGGAGTCTGGACAAGCTACCAGACCTACCAAGGACGGAACAAGCCAAACATCATCGCTTTTTCGCAAAGGGAATGCGTCACCTCTCTTTCGGAAAGAGAAGGCGTCGGTAGTACATACCGAACGTAACCGCCCCTCACCGCCACCAGAGCTAAACGAAAAGAAGGCGAAGATCCGGGCTTCCTCATAGATGCCTGCAAAAAAACCGGAAGCTCAGATAGGACAGACCGACTAGGCAACCGTCGTAAGTAAAGAAACGCGCAGAAAGTAGTGCAGGCACATACCACGGTTAGACGGTGGCCTGCTCGATTTGATGCCTTCAAAATAAGAAAGTGCGGTGAGACCACCTACGCCATCATCCTAGAAACTCTCAAAGGGGCACTTGAGTTGAAGGCACTGCAAGAAAGGGTCATGCGCATCAGGCGGACCAAGGCAGGAGAGTTGCTCTTGGAACTAGATAAAGCAAACATCGTGTCGCATGAACTGCAGACATTGGTCTTGTCCACTCTTGCAGGGGCAGCGATAGTACAAACGTTGTCCCATAAGGAGACAAAGCAAAGATTTGAACGAAACAAAAACAGCAGAAGAGGTAACACAGGCGATCACTTCAGTTATCGGCCCCGAAATGATGACCACTAGGGATGTTAAACTCCGGACGTCTTGCAGTGGCACTCAAGCAGCCAGCGCCCTGCTACCTGTAGCAATGACAGAAAAGCTGCTTGAAAATAGAAAACTCAGAATAGGATGGGTCAATTGCCGGGTTCGGCTACGTGAAACAGTGACGCGTTGCTTCAAATGCCATGAAATTGGACACCTGGCACGGAATTGTAAGAGTGCAATTTACCGGTCGTCCCTGAGCTTCAAGTATAAAACCGAGGGTCACAAGGCAGTGAACTGCCCGACCATCAACGAGCAGGTAACAATGGAGGTCGTAACAACAAACAACGACGGCTAAAGTGCTTCAAATCAACCTGAACCACTGTGCAGTAGCCCATGACTTGCTGCCCCAACTGATCCGAGAGGAGAAGGCGGACATAGTAATCATCAGTGAGCAGTATACGGACCAAAATGAACCAAACTGGGTAAGGGATCGTACCAGTACGGCGGCCATCTGGGTATGCGGAGAACTCCACATATCCAAAAAAAGGACGTCCTTCAGCCCAAATTCACCTGGGTTGAAGTATCCGGTATAAGTTTATACAGCTGCTACCTACCACCCAGCGACTCAATAGAAGAGTTCGAAAGATCCCTAGATGCTATCGTCGCCAGCGTTAGGGGACTTTAACGGTTGGGCAATTCAATGGGGAAGCCAGAAAACAAACAACCGCGGCCACGTACTACTTGAGGCCTTTGCCAAACTAGAGTTAGAGATTGCTAACATAGGGACAAAGCCGACCTACACTAAAGGACGAAAGTCGTCCATAGTAGATCTGACCTTTGTCAACCCCAGATTAAGTCGGGAAGGCTCATACTGTCAAGTCAGTGATCGGTACACTGGCAGCGATCACCGAGCTCTCATGTACCAGCGCCACCCGACAGGCAAAACAGCGAATATGACCCGGATGCCGAAGAGAGAGAAATAGGCACCAGCTACTTTCGACAGGAAAGCTTCTCTCTGCTTTTTGGAAGGAGCATCTGTCGAAGGAACAGCTGAGGTTAGGGCTCAAAGCCTCTCGGGGACCATCACAGCGGCATACGATGTCTCTATGTCCACAAGGACGAACCACCGGGGACGCTTAACAGTCTACTGGTGGAACAAGGAGATTGCGGTAATACGTAAAGAGTGTCTTCGTGCTAGGTGGCTGCACCAAAGAGCAGTCCGTGGACCGCTGTATGATCAATAATAACTAGATATGAGCAAAAGAGGAAATAGCTGAAAATTGCCATCAAGACAGCCAAAAGAAAGTGTTGGTAGGACTTCTGCGAGGAAGTGGACAGTGACCCGTGGGGACGGCCGTACAAAACGGTCATAAATAAAATCGATCCCAGTGGCACCAGTGCTCCCTCCTGTCCAAACTTTCTTGATAGAGTAGTCCAAAATTTATTCCCACAACACCAGGAACGGCAACATGGCACTGGTCTAACGGAAAGAATCAGTACAGCCGAGCCAACAGCAATCACCGAATTAGAAGTGAAGATAGCGGCCAAAAAGATTGCCATAAGAAAGGGTCCAGGACTGGACGGCGTTCCTAGTTTAGCTATAAAGACTGCAGCACTGGAAGTTCCTTGTATATTCAAGAACACTTTCAATGCATGCCTAAGTGAAGGAATATTCCCGGCACAGTGGAAGATACAGAGGTTGGTACTCATTCCTAAGGGAAATAAACCTCCGGATAAACCATCCGCGTATCGACCACTCTGCATGTTGGATATAGCCGGAAAATTGTTTGAACGTTTCATATCCGTCAGACCGGAGGCAGCTATACAACAGATCGGTGGCTTGTCTGATAACCAATTTGGCTTTAGAAAGGGTCGATCAACGATCGATGCTATCGATAGAGTGGTGTCAGTAGCTGAAAACGCCGTTATTGGTCGCCGGTTCACAAAACGTATGTGTGCTATAATTGGTTTAGATGTACGGAACGCGTTTAACATGGCCAGGTAGGATAAAATCATGCTCGAATTGTAAGATCTAAGCGTGCCACTGTACCGTCGAAGAGTAATCTCGAGTTACCTAACTGACTGCACGCTTCTCTATGATACCGACGACGGTACGCATTCTTATAAGATCACAGGAGGCGTGCCACAGGGCTCTGTACTAGGATCCCCAATCTGGAACATCCTGTACGACGGATTGCTTAGGCAACCACTCGCACATGGGGTATTGATAGTAGCTTACGCAGATGATATTGCTCTCATTATCGTTGGGAAAATCATCGAAGATGTGCAATACCTCGGAGATTCGGCATTCGAGGTAGTAGGAGATTGGCTGAGCGACCATGGACTCAGTCTTGATACCGAAAAGACCGAGGCAGTGCTCATTGCCAGAACAAAAAAGAGAGTCAACGCCACTTTCACGGTCAACGACGAGAAGATCAAGACAAGGGACACCATGAAGTATCTAGGAGTCACAATAGATGCGCGGATGTCGCTCAAAGACCACCTTAGGAACGCAGGATTAAAGGCATCAAAAGTGGCTCGAGCACTCGCAGGCATTATGCCAAACATAGGAGGGCCGAAGCAGCCACGACGGTTGCTTCTTTCATCGGTGGTTTATTCCGTGATTCTGTACGGAGCCCCAATCTGGGATAATGCTATACGTAGTAACCCAAGCTATGGTGCAGCTTGTCGAAGGGCCTGCAGGACAATCGCGCTGAGAGTGGCCTGCGTCTACCGTACCGTATCAGACATCGCTCTGTGAGAGAGCTGAGCTGTATCGCGAAGGTGTGATAAGAGAAGAGGACGACCTTGACCAGGGACCACGTCAAAACCGATGATCCAGGAAGACTGTGGAAGAGTGGCAGCGCCGATAGGATATAGCAGACAAAGGTCGGTGGACCCATCGCATTATCCCATGTGTCGTGGAGTGGACGGAGACGAGACACGGACTCGTCACCTTTCATCTCACCCAGGTGCTGACCGGGCGTGGCTGCTTTCGCAGCAACCTGAAGAGAATTGGAGTGTACGAAAGCGCGGAGTGCCCAAGATATCCTGAAAGTGATGAGGACGTTGGACATGCTTTGTTCGTATGCCCCAGGTTTCAGGAAGAGAGAGAAAGGTTTCAGGCCTTATGGGAAGGCCCCTTAACTCCCGAGGGCATCGGGAGATGCTTACTCTCTTTGCAGAGAGGATGGGATGCTGTGATTGGTCTCGTCACCGAGGTGATGGAGAGATTGAACTCCATAAGGCGAGAAGAAGAAAGAAGAGGAAACCGACTCACAGAGGACCAGGCGGGGTAGAGGGCCGTAAAGGCTGCGACTGCCCTCCGCGAAGTAATGCCTAGCGGCGGTTTCCGCGGGGGGAATTACAATTGGGGGAGGCCCTGCTATAGAACAACAGCAGGGGATTTTAGTAGGTATTGCCAGAAATTAATGAGTCCTACGTAACATCTCGTATGCATCATAACATAGTATTTTTCCTAACCTCCTCCTTCAAAAAACACACACACACACACGCACACACACACACATACACACATGCACACACCCACACACACATGCACACACCCACACACACACACACACACACACACACACACACACACACACACACACACACACACACACACACACACATACTATTGAAAAATATCGAGCGATTAATCACGCGATTAATCACGCGATGATCGTGTCAGTATATCGAACATTTTTTTGCGCGATAGTCGCGCGACTATCGCGAGATTATCTCACGAGTTAACCAAAATTCAAAATTAAAACATATTTTTTATTTCCACAACTGTGTACGTACTTGCGTGTGACTGTATGTAATTAGACAGACATTATGACTGTATATATGTATCAGTGCGTGACTACAGTCTTAATGTGCGTGTGATTATGTGATTCTATTTGTATGTACATGCGCATGTATACGTATATCGTAGTCTATTTGTGTGTACATACGCATGTATACGTAAATACGTACATCCTGCACGACTATGTATGTGTGATATAAATGAATTTTGGCACCAGTGCACGAAGTGATCTACTTCTCATCACTCTGTGTGCGAATAAGTAAATTACTACTCCCACTCAGTGTACTTAGGTTGTAAATTATAATAAATTATATTTAGCAACTGAACACTGTTTATAAAACTAATAGTTTAATGAAACATTTGTAGAGAAAACATTATTTATATTGATATTGTATTTAATAGGTACGGTACTTACACTTTTCGCGACGACAGCAAAAGGCGGAAAAGAGAAAGACCTAACGATGTTTAACGAGTCACGGACTCGCGGTACTCGAAGCCGACCCACGATATCAAAATCACGCAAGGCCGGCATCGAGCGCGCCCTCGTGTACTCAATGGTTCATAGGCGTTGGCGGAAACTGTGGAATAGGGTTTGCGTACCATGGATCCCCTGCACATACATACTTACACACTACACTAGCGTTTTAAAGTGAGCGACGCGTGAGTTAAAATTATCTAAACTGTCCTTTTCAATTTGATATGTATGGTTTGCAGTGATATGAACAAGTGCTACTTAATTATTATCACATACCTCTGAATTATGAAAAAATCCATGTAATAAATATTATATTGTTATAACTTTATTGTTAAATCGGTTTCCTCTTTAACTGTAACTTATATAACAATAACTTGTGCTTTTTTATATACATATATATGGGATATTTCAGGTGAAGTTAGCAGCTCAAAATTTTAAAATCGCTCAGAACTCGTTTTCTTTTAGTTTTTTATGAAAAAAAATGTTCCTCAAATTTTAGGTCGATATTTGCAAAAATAAAAAAGCTATGCAATATTGAACATTCAATTTTTTTTGCAATTTATGGTTAAAATCCAAGTTTATTAATTTTTCAACTCAAAATCTTGAAACTTTTTGTGAATATTGATTGGCAAAAAGTTTGCATTTTTGCTGTAGAATGTGCTAGTATTTATTTTATGACCCTTTTTGAAAGTCTCTGTTTGGCTGCTTCTTACTATACCTTCATCGAAGGATATTGAGGCTGCGGTCAAATATTTTTTATTCGCAAAATTTTTTTTATATTCTTTTTCGAAAACCCTACAAAATGCTTTTTTGATCAACACTGGCCGAGCAAAGGGAAAAAAGTGACAATTTTTTGAAATATCAAGATAAATCCATAATTTCAATTTTTGACAAGAGGATTCATGAAACTGAATATTATTCATACATCTTATGGCATGTATCGTACCACTGAATTTTTTTAGAGCATCAAATATAACATTATAAATATCTATTTTCAATAATATTAGGCTTACACAATAAGCGATACCTAATTATGAATGAAATTATAAGTCTGTTGCCTGATTTAATTTTTGCAGCTTTATAGTAATTAACCTCTATAGCTTAATTTATTATTAATTCATAATTAGATATCGCTTATTGTGAAACCCTAATATTATTGAAAATAGATATTTATAATGTTACATTTGATGCTCTAACAAAATTGAGTGGTACGGTCCATGCCATAAGATGTATGAATAATATTCAGTTTCATTAATCATGTTATCGATAATTGGAATTATGGATTTTTCTTCATATTTCAATTAATTGTAATTTGTTTCCTTTTGCTCAGTCAGTATTGATCAAAAAAGCAATTTCAAGGGTTTTCGAAGAAGAATATAAAAAGAAATTTGTCGAATAAAAAATATTTGTCCGCAGCCTCAATATCCTTCGATGAAGGTATACTAAAAAGCAGCCAAATAGAGACTTTCAAAAAGCGTCATAAAATAAATACTGGCACATTCTAGAGAAAAAATGATTTTAAAATTTTGAATTGTGACTTCACCTGAAATATCGCATATGGATACTTGCAAATTATAAATATTAAATTAAAAAAAAAAAGAAACAGAAGGTCTTGTTGCAGTTCTTGAAACGCATTTCAATACTCTTTAATATATGTGAAATTATTTTATAAATATACATGTGAATTATTGGCAATAGATATAAATGCTTTCTATTGTCTTGTACTAATTCAACTGATATTTAATCTTTGCTTCAATATGTAGCTCAGTCTTACATGCTTATGACACGAGGGATAATTTCAGAGAGAAGTGGCATTTCGTAGGGCTTTATTATTGATGATACTGATGCTACTGCATCTTCATTATACTGATAGCTCTAGTAAAAATTGATTAGTATGAGCATACAAATTATGAGGTAGGAAATTGAAAAAATTGATCATCAGAGAAACTATACTGGATACGCTAGTTTATTCCAGCCTAACACTAGGATGGAATAAACTAGCGTATCCAATATAATTCATCTAATGTTCAATTTTTTCAATTTCCTTAAGCATGCTTCTGCGAACAATTCAAAATACACCGTACAAATTATGAGGAATTTTATGTACGCCAATCGAATTTTATTATTATAACTAACCTTTTTTCCATCGATCATTCCCAATTAAAATTTTAAGTTGAAATTCACTTTAATAAGATATATTAAGCCAAGTAAGAAAATTTGGATAGTACTGACTTATATATGTTATTCGTTAAACATATGTATGGTATTGAAAGGCCAGTGGCGGTAGTGTTGTCTAGATCTAAAGTCATATGAAATGTCAGTGTTCTTTCATACTGCTAATAAAAACAGATTGAATATCAGTTGATTCGATACACGGAGAAAAATTTAGTTGTAAACTTTACTTTTTTTATAAGAAAATTCATTTTGTAGCATGAAGATATGAAACACAGGATCTTGTGTGTTGTGCTTAGAGCTATATAGATATACTGATCAATTCTAGTCTTGTGAGCTGTGCCGTGCTGTGCTCTATGCCTTTTAGGTGTCAGGGCCCTAATAGCTGTGAGGGGCGCTGTAGCCTGCTCTCTCTTTCTCTCTCTCTATCTATCACATGTGCGCGCGGCGTCATCGAATGCCGTATTGACTGTCGCTCGTACGCGTTACAAGGTATAGAGTGTCAAGAAGACAGTGTGGCAGATCTGCTTTCACAGACAATATGGCTACCAACAGGCAATATCGCTCTCAGTTTAGAATCGAAAAATAATCACAAATAGGTGTCACAATATTTATATGCATTCTCAAAATATATACTGTATGTTAACACATACAGCACATTAACATGTGTTCGTACATATATATATATACATATATATATATATATATATATATATATATATATATATATATATATATCAATATCTATGTATAAGAAGACATGCAAAATTGGCTACACAGCTTAACCAATTAGCGCAGGGGACATGGATTTGCCACATTGTCTTCTAGACCCTCTGCATTTCAAGAGTTTTACTTACGACGATAAAAGTTCCAACGTGAGAGTATGGTGGTTGCTGCTTCTACGTCGAAGAAGACCTTCTGGCTGCTGTTCACGCTGTCATCTCCAAGGTTGTGCCGAATTTCCCGCCGACGATGTCTCTAAAGAGTATAGCTATCATCTTCGCGGTTATGTTTCCCATGTTTACGTCAAGGTAAGACCAGTGCATTTACACTTTCATGTATTTTTGCTATGTCTCATACTTCACATATTAAAGAGCATTGACAGGTGCATGAAAGTATAAGTTATTATATAATTACCGTGAAAGAGGAAACCATGCAGTATTGCTAAATGCTACTTTATCATTGAAATACAGTTTACAGTTCGTAAAAGGCTATGTTAAATATAATATTGTTTTAAATTTACTGCTGTATTTAAAGTACAAACTTTAAGCTATACTTTAATCGTCGAGTAGCATTTAGTAATAACTTTTGGGTTTCATCTTTTGTTGTAAGTTACAATATATAACAGTAACTTAGATATGCACATGTCAATGCTCTTTATATGTGAAGTTATTTTATAACTATATGTGAATTGGCCATAATAATATCTGCTTTTTATTTTCTTGTACACGGAGAAACATTTATCTGTAAACTTTACTCTTTTTATAAGAAAATTTATTATGTTTATAGTAGCGCTGGGACACACTCGACATGTAGGATTTTTACTGTTTTAAATAATTATTTTCATAATTTTCATATCAAATTTTACTTTTTAAACAATAATTTTTATTATTTTTATAGTGAATTTTACTATTTGAAATAGTAATTTTTATTATTTTTTCAGCAGACATAACTTAACAAGTACTATTTCAAATAGTAAAATTTGCTACAAAAATAATAAAAATTAATATTTAAAGCAGTGTAAATCCCACATGTTGAGTATGTCCTAGCGTTACGACAAAATAAATTTTCTTATAACAAAATTAAAGTTTACAAATAAATTTTTCTCCGTGTAATGAATCAATTGATACTCAATCTGTTTCTGTTAGTAGTATGAAAGAACACTGACATTTCATATGACTTTAGATCTAGACAATACTATCGCTACTGTCCTTTCAATACCATACTTATGTTTAACGAATAACATATAAAGTCAGTACAATCCTAATTTTCTTACTTGGCTTAATATATTTTCTTAAAGTGAATTTCCACTTAAGATATTTTAATTCGAAATGGTCGATGGAAAAAAGGTGAGATATAATAATAAAATTTGATTAGAGTACATAAAATTCCTCATAATTTGTACGGTGTATTTTGAATTGTTCGCAGAGGCATGATTAAGGAAATTGAAAAAATTGGACCTTAGATGAAGTATACTGGATATGCTAGTTTATTCCATCCTAGTATTAGGCTGGAATAAACTAGCGTATGCAGTATAGTTTGTCTGGTGTTCAATTTTTTCAAATTCCTACCTCATAATTTGTATGCTTAAACTAATCAATTTTTAATAGAACTATCAGTATAATAAAGATGCATTAGAATCAGTATCATCAGTATTAAAGCCCCACAAAATGCCACTGCTCTCTCATCTTACCCCTCGTGTCATAAGCATATAAGACTGAGCTACATATTGAAGTAAAGATTAAATATCAGTTGAATTAGTACAAGACAATAGAAAGCATTTATATTTAATACCAATAATTGACATGCATATTTATAAAATAATTTCACATATATTAAAAATATTGATATGTGTGTTTCAAGAATTGCAACAAGTCCTTCTGTTTTGCTTTCTCAAAGAGAAAGCTTGGTAACGATGAAATTTTTCGATCTCGAGATTTCGATGATTTTCGATATTTCTGAGCTCCCTGAGTCCAGATATGCATTTTCTAGAAAATGTCTGTGTGTGTGTGTGTGTGTGTGTGTGTGTGTGTGTGTGTGTGTGTGTGTACGCGCGCGCGCGCGTTATAAATTTGTCCGCCACATAACTCGAAACTGGCCAGAGATATCAAGTTTATCTTTGGCAGGTATTTAAAGCTTATTTTGAAGTTATGCAAGTTCAATTATATAGTTGATCGGACAATATTAAGTCGGTTAAAAAATAAAGCAAAATATCGAAAAATCGAATTTTTCTTTTCGCCTCCGAATTTGGATATCGGTCAGAAGTAGGCCCATTTTCTGAAGGCCTTGAAATTACCTATCAATCCATATTTTTGTCGGCCTGATCGGATATTAGTAAGTCGGGTAAAAAAATGAAGAAAAAAATCGAAAATCGAAAATAATTATTTTAGGCTCTGAGTTTGGATATCGATGGGAATTAGATCCATTTTCTGAAAGGTCTTGAAATTACCTATCAATTCATATATTTATCGGCCCAATCGGATATTATGAAGTCGGTTAAAAAAATAATGCAAAATATTGAAAAATCGAATTTTTTGTTTTCGTCTCCGAATTTGGATATCGGTCGGAAGTAGGCCCATTTTCTGAAAGGTCTTGAAATTTCCTCTCTACCCATATTTTTTTCGGCCCGATCGGATATCACTAAGTCGATTAACCCATTAATGCGCAAAAACGCTAAATTTGGACATGAAACTTCGAGCCCACTATGCTGTTAGAAAAACAAATCCATTTTTGTTCAAAATCCTATATAAGGGGTTTTCGGGGATGCTCTTTCAGAATCTGGCACTTATTTTGTAAAAAAATATCAAAATCATTATTTTCTTTGCATTTTAAAAAAAGTTACGAATTTTTAACGTTTTTTTTTTTAAATCAATTTTTACTAACGTTGCTGCATTCAAATAAGCAAATTATTGCCAGAAATCGCGTCCTTGATGTCTGAGGTTTTCAAAACCCTAGTAGAGAACCTTTTTTTCTCCCTTAGTTTTTCCAAAATGACGGTTTTTGTGAAACAGCATGACCTTAAACTTCATGATTTTTTTTCTTGACAGCTTTGGACCTTACGAAAAAAAGTTATAGAACAATAAATGTTTAGAATCATCCAAAAAACATGTGTGAATTTTTTCAAAAATTTTTGAGCCATTTTAGAAGTTTTCAAAAATAGGCCATTTTGAAAAATTTGAAATTCACTCAAAAACTTCTGGAAAAATTTATAAATATTCTATAGATGATTCTGAGCACTTTTTGTTTTATAACATTTTTTCGTAAAGCTAATGCTATTTAACAAGAAAAATTATCAAAGTATTTTTCGGTTTGATAACAGTGTAATCGTCACTTTGCCACTATACGTATGTAATATGATACAGCGTTGCCCAGTTCTCACCACGAGGAGGTAGACGATAACAGAGAACCGTTTCTTTTTTGTTTTTTTGTTTCTTTGTTTTTTTTTTATTTTTTTTTATTTTTTTATTATTTTTTAATTTTTTTTTCTTTTTAGAATGTTGTCTATTTTGGGTATTTTTATATGAAGCATACAACGTTGTATAATTTGCAGTAATGAAATGACGATTATGCCCTGCCTTCAAACCATTGTAATTTTTTATCCATTACGTAATAAATACTTTGATAATTTTTTTATTTAAAAGCATCAGCTTTACGAAAAAAAGTTATAGAACAAAAAGTGCTCGGAATCATCTCAAGAATATTTATAAATTTTTCCAGAAGTTTTTGAGTGAATTTCAAATTTTTTAAAATGGCCTATTTTTGAAAAATTCTAAAATGGCTCAAAAATTTTTGAAAAAATTCACAAATGTTTTTTGGATGATTCAAAACATTTTCTGCTCTATAAATTTTTTTCGTAAGGTTCAAAGCTGTCAAGAAAAAAAATCATGAAGTTTAAGGTCATGCTGTTTCACAAAAACCGCCATTTTGGAAAAACTAAGGGGGAAAAAAAAGTTCTCAACCAGGGTTTTGAAAACCTCAGACATTGAGGACGCAATTTCTGGCAATAGTTTGCTTATTTGAATGCAGCAACGTTAGGAAAAATTGATTTAAAAAAAAAAACGTTAAAAATCCGTGACTCTTCTTTTTAAAATGCCAAAAAAATAATGATTTTGATTTCTTTTTTTTTTTTAATAAGTGCCAGATTCTAAAAGAGCATCCCCTAAAACCCCTCATATAGGATTTGGAACAAAAATGAATTTGTTTTTCTAACAGCACAGTGGGCTCGAAGTTTCATGTCCAAATTTAGCGTTTTGCGCATTAATGGGTTAAAGAAAATAAAGAAAAATATGGAAAAATCGAAAATAATTCTTTTTTTGGATCTGGGTTTGGATATCGGTCGAAAGTAGGCCCATTTTCTGAAAGGTCTTGAAATTACCTATCAATTCATATTTTTTCCGGCCCGATCGGATATTATTAAGTCGATTAGAAAAAATAAAGAAAAATATCGAAAAATCGAATTTTTATTTCGTCTCCGAATTTGGATATCGGTCGGAAGTAGGCCCATTTTCTGAAAGGTCTTAAAATCCCCTATCAATCCATATTTTTGTCTGCCCAATCGAATAATATTAAGTCGGTTAAAAAAATAAAGAAAAATATGGAAAAATAATTTTTTTCCTCTGGGGTTTGGATATCGGTCGGAAGTGGGCCCATTTTCTGAAAGGTCTTGAAATTACCTATCAATTCATATTTTTATCGGCCTAATCGGATATTATTAAGTCGGTTACAAAAAATAAAGAAGAATATGGAAAAAACGAAAATATTTTTTTACGGCGTTGGGTTTTCATATCCGTTGGAAGTAGTCACATTTTGTTAAAAGTCTTGAAATTACCTATCAATCCATATTTTCGTCCGTTGAAACAAATATTATTAAGTCGGTAAAAAAAATAAAGAAGAATATGGAATAATCGTAAATAATTTTTTTCATCGCTTATACAGAAATTGTACTTTAACATCCTAGAGCTACCACTACAAAATTAAAGAAAAAAAATGCTTGAGTTAGAGGATATTGAAACCTTCACCGAGTTATATGGTTTTTAAAAACTCTATGAGTTGGTGGATTTTCGAAGTCTTCGCTGAATTTGCGGGGTTTTGAAGCAAACACCAAGTTAGCAGGTTTTCGAAGAAAACGCCGAAGAAATTTCGAAGAAATGCAATTAATTTATAAATTCATTAAATAGCATGTGATAATACCTTAAACTTTTTAATTTGCAATTTAATAATTACTACATAACTATTTTAAATATAATTTTCTTGATCATTTTGAATAATGGTATTTATGGAAAATCAGATATGCAGAAAGAATTAAATTTTATATTAAAATGTACATTTAAAAAAATTATTTCATGTAATTTATCAATTCTCTTTGAGAAAGCAGTTAGCAGCGGTTGTTTTTTTAATTTACTATTTATGATTGGCAAGTATCTATATGGGATATTTCAGGTGAAGTCGCAGCTCAACATTTTAAAATCGGTCAAAACTCGTTTTCTTTTAGTTTTTTATGAAAAAAAGAATGTTACTCAAATTTTAGGTCGATATTTGCAAAAATGAGAAAGCTATGCAACATTAAAAATTCAATTTTTTTGCAATTTTTGGTTGAAATCCAAGTTGATTCATTTTTTAACTCAAAATCTTGAAACTTTTTGTATAGAGCCTTAATTGGTAAAAAGTTTGCATTTTTTCTGTAGAATGAGCCAGTATTTATTTTATAACCCCGTTTGAAAGTCTCTGATTGGCTGCTTCTTACAAGGAAGGTAACCCAAGTGTAAGTCGCCGATTTGGACGATATTGCAATATGTTGTAGTACATTAAAAAATAAGAGACACGTATTTTTTTTTACGTGCTGATAGACACTTTAAGGGGGTGAAATCTACCCCTAAAGTTCACCCTCAAAAACAGTTTTTTCAAATATTTCAAAAATGAATAAAGCTAGTTTAATGAAACCGACGCCAAAAGTTATAGAATAAAAAAGCCTTCAAAACAGCATTACTTTCAATTTTAAGGGTAGCAACCCCTATTTTTTTTCAAGAAAACTAAGCTTTTCTCATCAATTTTCAGCTATAAAAATTACAATAAATTATATATATATATCGCGTTAAAACTGATTCCATTTAAAAGAAAATTAAAAAATAAAGTTCACCTGTCTCGTGGTTTTAACCAAAATTATTTTTTAGGGGTAACTACCCCTTATTTTTATTTTGTTCATTATTTCAGAAATAAATAAAGATACCTTAATAAAACTAACGCTAAAAATCTTAAAATTAAAACGGCCATAAATCTGCATAACTTACAATTTTAAGGGTAGCAACCCCTATTTTTTTAAAGGAAATTAAGTTTTTTATCAATTTTCAGCTATAAAAATTACAATAAATATATCTCTTTAAAACCCATTCCATTGAAAAGATTGACCATAAAATTTTGACAAATAACACAGACAAACGCTATGTAATTTTAGCGCTTTCGGGCAATACGAAATACTAATTTATCATTAATTTTGCAAAATTAGTTTGGTTAAACTACTTGTTTAAACGGATTATTGAAAAGCTTTTTCGAAAAACTAATTTTGACTTGAATTCCACAAGAAAAGTAACATGTTTATTTAAACTTTTATATGTTGTAGTGAACCAAAAAACGAAAAATATTTATATTTTTTATCTGTGAATAATACATTTTAAACGGGTGCAAATCATCCCCGGAAGTTCATTATGTTCTTACTTCCCTTTATTATATTTTATGTATTATTATAAATACTTCGTCAAAGGCAATCGTACCGTTTTGATACGTGATAAATAAAGCATTAAAAAAAAATTAATGTGTGTGTGCGTGTGTGTACGTGGATGTAAGTGATTTTTATGCAGTAAATAAGAATAATCGCTGATTGTGAATGAGAAAATAATATGTTATTTTTACGTTATTATGAGGCGGATATTTATAGATTGGTGATTTAACTCGTAGTTTCATATATTGCTGGCAAACATTGTATTTATAAATCGGTAGAGTTCCAGTCGTGCAGTGTTGTTTTGTGAAAGTGGTTATTTCTACAATATTGTGGCTGTAATATTGCATCAATTCATTTTTTTGAATGTCAGCAGCACTACAAAACTACAGGTAAATGTCTATTTATATATCAGATCTAATGCATTGATTGTAAGAATTTCGTATCTGTCTATAGGCTTTAATAAAATTATAACAGCTTTTCAAAATTATATTTTGCGTTATTTTTAATGAACATATTAGAAAGTATGCAATTTCGTACATTGTTACATTTTTTGGAGATACATTTGACGTTATAGAGCACAAATAGTTTAAATTGATTTTTCTTTAATTTTAAAGATTTAAAAAATCCTGATTTATAAGTGCATAAAGTATTTTTAATATTTTTACGAAAATTAAAAAATGTATCAAAATATACTTTATTGTGTATACTGTATTGTTTACTTTCTGTTATTAACAAAATTATAGACTCCTGATTCAATTTTTAGCCAAAATTGTATACGGTTCCTTTACTATTAGATGTTTTACAAATAATAAATTTTACATACAAATAATAATTTTAAATAACTAAATCTTAATTTTAATAAATCTAAATTAACAGGCATTGTGCAATACATCTTATCGATTACTGTTTACAAATTTAAAAAAAACTCGAGATTACCTTCTTTTCATTTTAATCAAGCGCTTTAATAAAGAAATATACAGATACGATATTCTTAATAGATTCTTAACAGGATGGCCCAAAGTATAAATATTTGTTTTATTTGTATGTGTCGCCTTTTTAAATGCAACATTATTATCTTGTGAAAATATGGTATTTTTTTAATATTTAAACAAATATTTCCTGGTAAAAAGATATTGGTCGTATGATGGCGTACATCAGTAAAAGCGTACAACGTACAACGTACAAAGCTTCCTCATTGAGAAATAGCTATGTTCTCGCAACATAGTAATGTAACGTTTAGAGGGGTGACGCATACAAATTAAAAAAATGTTTTTATTTTCAGCATTCTATATATGTGTGTTGTAAAGATACTATTTCTGTATGCAATTATTCTTATAAATGTTTGATTATTTTAGCACTCAAAATAAAAATTAATCCTCTGAATGTTATTAATTTGCTGCTTGCCTATTTCCAAACACTTGATATTGAAGATAGCCCTTATAATATTAAAGAAATAGAAATAAAAGACCATTTCCAAATGATACTGTTAGATTTAATGGAATCGTCTAATAACATAGATGTTATAATGGAAAAATCGTTGGATTTTCAAGAAGAATATAAAGAAACAGATGCACGTATTGTGGAAGATGTTGATTTACATACACTTCCTTACTATCCTGAATTACCTACGGATCAATGTACGGGACATGAAGAACCATTGAGTTTTGAATACAAAAAAGGGCTGTAGAATATTGGAGAAGTGGAAAAACAAAAAAGAATTTATCGCTTAAAACAGTTCAAAATAGATTCAGGAAAGTCAATTCTGAAACACAGTTACATCGCTGGGCTCACCAAATCAATCAAGGTGGAACTTACCGAGAAAAAATTGCAAGAATTTGTGATTTCACACTAGAAAATTTTAAAGCTGCTACTGAAGCTGGATTAATAATTCATGACAACGATTTAAGAAGATGGGCTCTACAAGCACGAAAATTAATCGGAAATGAGGACGTAAGATTTACAGCTTCAAAACATTGGCTTTCAAAATTTAAAAACACCCATAGAATTGTTTCTCGAAAAATTAATAAATTTATCACAAAAAAAGTATAGAAAATAGAAATGATTTGCATAAAAAAGAAGTAGAATTCGTAACAGAAGTCAAACAATTGATTAATCAAATAGGCGCTGACAATACATATAATTCAGACCAGTCTGGTTTTCAGTTGGAAATGTATTCTGGTCGATCTCTTGCTTTTGAAGGAGAAAAGAAATTACAGTGCCTTGTACAGTCGGTCACATCAACTCATAGCTATACTGTACAGCCGACAATTTCAGCCACAGGAAAGTTACTATCAACATTATTTTTAGTATTAAAGGAACGAAGCGGAGAATTTGGACCAATTGTCTCACAAAATTTGTTTGTGCCTACAAACGTATATGTTACATCCTCGACATCTGGAAAACTTAATTCAGGTAAAATCACGTTCTATTAATTTCTAAAAATAAAACATTAATTATTTCGGAAGACACATTTAAATAAAATCAAAATTTGTAGAACTCTTTAAGGTGTGGTTAAAAGAGGTATATTTTCCTCAAGTTGGACCTAGAAGCATGCTGCTAATTGATTCGTGGAGTGGTCATTGTCCAACGATTGTACAGGAAGTTACGCCACACGATAAAATACTACATCTCAAAATGATACCTACAGGAACGACTGGAAACATACAGCCGTTAGATGTATATGGATTCCGCACATGGAAGAACTATGTTAAACATTTTTCAGACCATGTTTTGCTCATAAACGAAGACTTAAATTTACATTTGAGAAATAATATAATTAAATTACAGTCTTTGGTTTATAACCAATTTTCATCTCCACGATATGAAAACCTATTTAAATATTCGTGGTATAAAAGTGGGTATCTTGTGAATCGACCAGGAGATTTCGATGACCCCGTAAGTTTCAGTTTCGGAGATTCCTGTGCAATGCATTGTGAGATCAATGGTTGTAATAATGTTATTGTTAGATGTTCGTGGTGTAAAAAATCTTTATGCTTAAAACACTTTTTTGAATAATATCATTATTGTACAACTTACAATCCATAATGCCTCGAGCTATTCGACAAACAATTACTTTTTTGAGAATACTTTAAATTTTTTGTAGTAATAGTAATAATAAAACTTGTGTTGTTAAAACAAAAACCATATTTACATTAGTTATCATTTCATTTTGTATTTTTCTGCAACACGTAACTTTAATTTTTATTATTTTTTTGAAAAAAAATTAATCTCACTAAATTTTGACTATTTACGCAATTTTTTTAGAAAAAAATAATAAACACATTTACCCTCCCTGCTAGAAAAAGTTAGTAGAAGTCGATAAAAATCGATAAGTTTCACCATTGAAGTCAATAAAGTCTCTTAATTTCCTTAAAAAGAGAAAAATAGGGGTTCCTACCCTTAAAATTGAAAGTGATACAGATTTGTGGCCTTTTTAATTTTAAGATTTTTAGCGTTAGTTTTATTAAGGTAGTTACTCCCTAAAAAATAATTTTGGTTAAAACCATGGGACAGGTCAATTTTATTTTTTTAATTTTGTTTTAAATGGAATCAGTTTTAAGGCGATATATAATTTATTATAATTTTTATAGCTGAAAATTGATGAAAAAAGCTTAGTTTTCTTGAAAAAAAAAATAGGGGTTACTACCCTTAAAATTGAAAGTAATGCTGTTTTGAAGCCTTTCCTATTTTAAAATTTTTAGCGTTGGTTTTATTAAGGTATCTTTATTTATTTCTGAAATAATGAACAAAATATAAATAAGGGGTAGTTACCCCCTAAAAAATAATTTTGGCCAAAACCACGAGACATGTCAACTTTATTTTTTAATTTTCTTTTAAATGAAATCAGTTTTGAGGCGATATATAATTTATTGTAATTTTTATAGCTGAAAATTGATGAGAAAAGCTTAGTTTTCTTGAAAAAAAAATAGGGGTTGCTACCCTTAAGGGGGCTAGACACCTTTTTTCTCTGAAATAAGAAGCCACATTTTAATACATAAATGTAAACTAATTATTTCATACTTTTTACATATAAAAGTGGGTATATTTACCTTACCTTAAAACTTTCTCCGATGGGCCTTTTATATGGTCCAGAACCAGTCATCGATGAAACAAGATTTTTCACTAACCGTAAGCTTTGAAATTTTCCTGTGGATGGATTGACTTCAGATTAGAACTAAATTACTCCTGAATAGTATAATTCTCATATGAGTGTAGGGATTTAGGATTAAATGTCGGAAAAAATTTTTACATCAGAAAAATTATGAAAAAATACAAAAAATTTAAAAAAATTAAAAAAAACTCTTGAAAAACAGCACAATCTTTTTTTTTCTCATTAGATCAAAAATCCCTACACTCATATGAGAATTATACTATTCAGGAGTAATTTAGTTCAAATCTGAAATCAATCCATCCACAGGAAAATTTCAAAGCTTACGGTTAGTGAAAAAACTTGTTTCATCGATGACTATGGTTCTGGACCATATAAAAGGCCCATCGGAGAAAGTTTTAAGGTAAGGTAAATATACCCACTTTTATATGTAAAAAGTATGAAATAATTAGTTTACATTTATGTATTAAAATGTGACTTCTTATTTCAGAGAAAAAAGGTGTCTAGCCCCCTTAAAATTGAAAGTAATGCTGTTTTGAAGGCTTTTTTATTCTACAACTTTTGGCGTCGGTTTCATTAAACTAGCTTTATTCGTTTTTGAAATATTTGAAAAAAAACTGTTTTTGAGGGTGAACTTTAGGGGTAGATTTCACCCCCTTAAAGTGTCTATCAGCAGGTAAAAGAAATATGTGTCTCTTATTTTTTAATGTACTACAACATATTACAATATCGTCCAAATCGGCGACTTACACTTGGGGTACCTTCCTTGTTAGTATACCTTCATCGAACGATATTGAGGCTGCGGTCAAATATTTTTTATTCGATAAATTTTTTTTGTATTCTTCTTCAAAAACCCTTCAAAATGCTTTTTTGATCAATACTGGCCGAGTAAACGGAAAAAAATTACAATTTATTGAATTATCAAGAAAAATCCATAATTTCAATTTTTGATAACATGATTAATGAAACTGAATATTATTCATACATCTTATGGCATGGACCGTACCACTGAATTTTGTTAGAGCATCAAATAGAACATTATAAGTATCTATTTTCAATAATATCAGGCTTTCACAATAAGCGATACCTAATTATGAATTAATAATAAATTAAGCTATAAAGGTTTAATACTATATAGCTGTCAAAATTAAATCAGGCAACAGACCCATAATTTCATTAGGTATCGCTTATTGCGTATGCCTAATATTATTGAAAATAGATATTTATAATGTTCTATTTGATGCTCTAACAAAATTCAGTGGTACGATCCATGCCATAAGATGTATGAATAATATTCAGTTTCATGAATCGTGTTATCAAAAATTGAAATTATGGATTTTTCTTGATATTTCATAAAATTGTAACTTTTTTCCCTTTGCTCGGCCAGTATTGATCGAAAAAGCATTTTGAAGAGTTTTCGAGGAAGAATACAAAAAAAATTTGTCGAAAAAAAATATTTGACCGCAGCCTCAATATCGTTCGATGAAGTTATACTAACAAGGAAAGGATACTCGGCGTCCGCCTCCAATTTTCATAAAACTTCGCATTTGAGTAGAGTGTCAATAAATAGTAACGGGGTGAATTTAAAAGAGGGTATTAATCCCTCTCTGGGATGCGCGAGGTAATATACGGGCGTCTACTATGCCCGGAGCAGCGCGCCGTTGTAGACGGACCCGTAGGCCGGCCGGAGCGCATTGGCGCAGGCTCCGAACAAGCGCGCCCGGCTTTCACTGTAGAAAGCTTAGGCTGCTTTCGACTAGAACCGAGGCTCCGCTCTGCCGCTGCTACCAACTTCGGCGCACGAATCACCGGCAGCTAGCTATGAACTAGCCTTGCTTACACTCGCCGGTGTTCCCGTATAACGCCGCTCAGGTTAACCTGAGCGACTTTAACTTACAATTTCCCCGTCGACGTTGCTCCTCTAGGAGGTGATGCCTCCGACTAGCTGCAGCTGCTGAAAAGGTAGAGGGCGGTATTCGGGGAGATAGGGAACGGTTACTCGCAAAATAAAAAACGCGTGATAGAATAAAAGGTTTAATTAACCAGAAGGAGATTTCGCGCTAAGGGGCGCGATGCCCGAACAACAACTACAAAATGCAGTAGCACAGGCCGAGACTTACGCGGAGCCGGCCGGTCGCACGGCCGGCGTCACCGCGCCGCGAGACGCCACAAAATGGCCGCCGCACGCTCGTATACGAGGCCGCTCGCCTCTACGCAAGCGGCGTCGAATAGCCGCGAAACAAGTCACTCGCGAGGCCGCTCGCACGCACAACCTACGCGGCAAATATGAAAGGGCTCGACTTACTTTTGAGCTGGCCACCTCGCGCACCGAGATCCTCTCTCTCACTCTCTCTCACTCTCGCCTCCTCGCTTCGAGGCGTCGGGCCTCGTGGCTGCTCGAGCCTCTGCTGCCGCTGGCTCTCCCTCTCGTTCGCTCTCTCTCGCTCTCTTCTCCTGGCTGGCGGAGTGGCCGAGCTAGCGGAGGCAGCCGGCGTTGCGTCGCTGCTGGACCGGTGGTGGCTCGGAGGCGCGGAGGGCACCGGGGCGCGAAGCGTGATGCGGCACTGGCGGGGCACGTGCGCACCTGTTGCGCGGCAGTATCAGACTGAGGAAAATGGCCGCGGCGTCGCTTCAGCGGCGCATCGGCGCCTTCTTCTTTTCGCTCCGCCTCTCGCGCGTCCCCCTTGGCGCGCGGCGAGTCGCTATACGTGCAAGCGCGCGAGATTCCAATCTCGCTGCGCTGTATGCGCGACCAACTTTACTTTTATTCATGCGCCCGTTACACCCCCCACCCAGATTTAGCGTACCCTGGACATAATATCGGGGAAAGGAAGGGCGCAGAAATAAGGTGAAAACAACGAGTCAGGTGGAGGCTCTTCCCTTTATTGTAGCCTCTGGGGCATTATTCACCTGTTTACCGCTGTACAACAGAATGGTATATACAAAAAAAACCAGATACAAAATATTTACAAAAAAAATGTACAAGTTCTTCGGTTCGGGGCTCTCGAGCCCTAAGTCAAGCCCTCCCCGAGCTAGCCACGGGGAGGCGCATCCGGCTTGGGTGGATGGGCCGCCGCGTTTGGACACTTTCGGGGCACCCTGACGCCCGGTCACCGGCAGACGTGGCAGTAGCGGGTGCGACCCGATCCAGGGGGGTTCGGCCCCTGTCCCCGGGGTCGCTCCTCCGCGATTCCAAGCCCGACTGCCGCCCGTTCTTCGACCTGCCGCTCTTCCTGCCACCTGTCGCGGGCGCCTGCAGCGTGGCTTCCTCTGTCCGGCGTCTGTCGCGCGCCTCCTCCAGATCCTGCGCCAGCTGGGCGCGGACGCGCTCCTCCTTTGCCTCTTGCTCGCGCTGGAGGCAGGCGCGTCGGTCGGCCTTCCAGGCCGAAACCACCTCTTCCTCCTCCCGCTTGGCCGCGATAAGGCGCTGCCAGTAGGCGGCGGAGGCGTGGGGCCGGGCGCACGTGCCCTGATAACGCTCAAAGGCCTCGAAGGTCTCCGTTCGGCGCTGGCGGGCGGCGTAATCGAGCGCCCTGGCTTCCAGGAGGCCGCTCTCCAGCTCCTCCCAGCTGGGTCTGGCTGGCAATGGGACCGGGCCAGCCTGGACGACCACGTCCCGCGTCACCCTAGGGGCTGGAGCCGGGATGGCGCCGGCGGGTGGGGCCGCGAGTGTCTCTCGGGGGGCGGTGCGGGGCATCCCGGGGCAGGAGTGGGCCTGGTCGATCTCCGTGTCGTCCGCCTCCTCAATATAGGGCGGCTTGTGGAGCCGCTCGAGGGCCTCCTCTTCCCTGCGCGGCGTTGTTGCCGGAGGAGGTGAAGCGCGGCCAGCTCTACGCCCTCCACGGGCTTGCCCAGGCCGAAGTCGATGAGGCCGGCTATAGCCCGCTCGAACGCGTCCTCAGGAATCTCCAGCATCTGAAAAGGAGATCTCAGATTAGGCCAGTTTTAACAGTATCCGCGCGTGGATTATCGCAAGTCTTGGGGGGAGGGAAGAAGGGCTAGGCTCGCACGCTACGGAGGCTTGCGGGGACGACCGCGTCCCCTGCGAGGAGCATTCGGGGCTCTCTGTCCTACCGAAGGTGGTTCGGCAGGACCCGCAGTTGCGCCGCGCGCTCTCAGCGGTCTCCCCCGCGTACTTTCGGGGGGCGCCCCTGTCCTCTGGGAGGCGGGTAATTCGCCCGCCGGCGTTACCCCTGAGTCGCCTTCCGCGTCGACTTCATTCGACTCAGGCGACTCGCTGTGATAGGGCTTAAGCTGGTCAGCGGCCACTATCTCCTCAATTTGGCCCCCCTCACCTACCAATTTGTAGGTGTTGGAGCCTAGCACGGCCGTAATCCAATACGGCCCTTCAAACCTAGGGGCTAGTTTCACCGCGATGCCCTTCGCGGCCGAGGAGAGTGTGTGGCTGCGCTTCCAGACCCTGTCTCCCGGCTTGAAGTCTGGCTCTCGCCTGCCGGCGTCATAATAGCTGGCTTGGCGATCTTGAGCCGCTCTCGCCTGAGAGGCGGCTCGTTGATGTAGGTTTGGAAGGGCGCCAAGCCGCTCCTTCCAGCGAGTCAAACTTTCTTCTTGCGCTGGTGGTCTCTGCCGCAACCTCTTGCAGCCTAGGCTGCGTACCAGGAGGCTCTGGCTGCCTACCGTAAAGTAACATGGCGGGGCTGACTCCGGTAGAGCTGTGCACAGCCGTGTTCATGGCGAAAAGAAGTTCCGGAAGCTTCTCGTCCAATGTGGTGTGTCGCTCCTTAAGGTAAGAGGCGACCATCGTTTTCAAGGCGCCTTTTCGATGCTCGATCGAAAACTTGTGGCCTTGCAACTCCAACGCCCACCAAGCAAGCCTGCTCGTGGGGTTTTTCATCTGACAGAGCCACCGCAGACTGCTGTGGTCTGTCACAACCTTAAACTCGTAGCCTTCGATGTAAGGGCGAAACTTCTGTATCGCCCAGACAACCGCAAGGCACTCCCTTTCCGTGACGCTATAGTTTCGCTCCGCCGGGGTTAACAACCGGCTAGCGAACTCGATTACTCGCTCTTGTGCCTCTACTTCCTGTAGCAGCACCGCGCCAAGGCCTACATCGCTCGCATCTGTCTGCACGATGAAAAGGCCGTTTGGGTCAGGGCGATGTAGGACCGGAGCGGTCATAATCATCGCCTTCAGGGGCTTTGCTGCTCATTGAGCCACTCGTACTTCTGGTTCTTCTTTGTCAGACTCGTGAGTGGCTCGGCGATTGTGGCATAGTTCGGAATGAACTTCCTACACTACGATGAAGTACCCAGGAATCGGCGCAGCTGCCGCAGATTCTGCGGCTACGGAAAATTCTTGATTGGCTCAATCTTGGCCGGGTTCGGCCTCGTGCCGTCCCGGTTAACCAAGAAGCCCAAATATGCTACCTCTTGCTTGCAGAAAACACATTTTTCTGCGTTGAGAGTTAATCCAGCGGCGACGAGCCTTTCCAACACCATTTTCAAGCACTTCTTATGCTCTTCGAACGTTTCTGCGACTACGATGATGTCGTCGAGGTAGGCGTAGACGTAAGGCTCCAGCTCGGGTCCGAGCACTTGGTCAATGAGCCGCTGGAAGGTAGCCGGCGTGTTCGTCAGTCCGTACGGCATCCGCTGGAACTGGAACAGGCCCAGCCCCGGCACCGTGAAAGCGGTGATGGGCCGCGCCTCCTCCGCTAACGGTATCTGATGATACGCGCTCTTGAGGTCAAGCGTGGAGATGAACTTCGCCTTCCTCAATTTCCGCAGAATATCTTGCATATTCGACAGAGGGTACGCGTCGGGTTCGGTGACTGCATTCACCTTCCGTAGGTCGTTGCAGAACCGTCGTGTGCCGTCGCTCTTCGGCGTCATCACGACGGGGCTCGACCAACCACTCTTGGGGGGCTCGATGATGCCTTGTTTCAGCATCTCGCAAACCTGGCGATGCATGTCCTCCTGCACCTTAACCGACACTGGATAATGGTGCTGCTTGATTGGTCGAGCGTTTCCTACGTGAATCTCATGCTCCACGCCTCTGACGCAACCTAGTCCTGGCGGGAGCTTACCTAAGACCTCGTCCACCATGCCCTTCAGCTCCTCTCGCTGAAGGTCTGTAGCGTCCTCGAGCCCAATTGCCGCTACCGAGCTAGCATCGGGGGTCAAGCTGGCTACTTCCAGCTCGACATAGGCTTCCGTCTCCTTACAGAATAGCCTATCCGTATCCGGGTCTAGTACGGCCCTGAACGCTCGTACAAAATTGACCCCTAAGTAGCAGTCGGCATCTAAATTCGGCATTATGGCGACTATGATATCGCGAGTGAGGCCAGCCACAGTGACGGGCAGCATCACGTGGCCTAGCAAGGGGCTGCGGCTTCCATCCGCCAACCTTACCCCTCTCTTCTCGGACGCTACAAACTCCCGGTCCAGCGCTGTGGCTAGTTGGAGCCCGACAGAGCCCATCACCGTCGTAGATGCTCCCGGATCCAACAGCGCGCGGAGATTAAACTCGCCGACCTCAATTCGCAGCCACCACCTTGTTTCTCCGTCGGTCGGTTGCTTCGCCGAGGCCTCTCCTCGGTTCGCAACTGGCGAGAGTGCCGCGGACTCTTTCACGGCAGGGCGGCTATCGCACGCGGTCAAAACATCTTCGGCTTTGGGGACCTCTTCGGGGAGGGGGGCGGTAGTGATCCCCTCTATGCGCTCCCTTTCCCGCGCAATTAGGGCAGTAGCGCGCTATATAGCCGACAAGGCCGCATGAGTAGCAACTCAGCGGCGGCCTTGGCCCTTTTGGAGAGCTACCGTCGGGGCTTGCGGAGGGCGCGGAGCAGTTTGGTGGGCTCGTCGCCTTCGCCTCCTGCCTCCGTTCTGGGAGCCTCCTTGCCCCGCCACGCCCAGATGGCTGGTTACCGCGCCCTCTGCGCGTTCCAGGGGGCGTATTTCGCCCGGAGCGCTCTCCTCTGGAGCCTTGCCGGTCGGAATGACGCTCGCTCAGCACTCGCCGAAGCATTTCCTCCAAGCCCTCCAGCTTGGTGTCCTTCTCGGCCATCGCGGCAGCCACTTTGCCTTCCTTGGCATCGCCTTTAGGCTTTCGTAGCGCGTCGGTGTTTGCCGACGGTTTATACGCCATTTCAGGCAGTAGCGCCGCTGTTGGCGGTGGGGGAGGTCGGAACGTCTTCGAGTTCTCCAAAGTTTGCTCCGCGTCCACTGCCAACTCCAGTAGCTCCTCTACTGTGCTGAAGTCTGACCTAAGGACCATCGCTTGCAGCTGTGGCCGTAGGTTTCGGTACAGCTGGTCCAGCTGTTGCTCCGAGCTAGGAGGCGGCGATATTTTCCTCACTATCGCGATGAGACACGTGATATAGTCTCTCACGGCCTCGTCCGCCCCTTGGGTTCGGTTGTTCGCCTCTGCTAACCGCTGCTGGTACCTCTTCGTCGTCCCGTACCAGCGTTTCGCTGCAGTTACGAAATCTTGCCACGTGGCCCATTTCTCCTTCTCGTTACGGTAACACGTGGCCGCCGTATCAGTGAAGAGCTCTGACAGCGACGACAACACCTCTTCTTCGGAGAGGTTTGCCAGAACTCGACAGTCCTCAAGCCTCGCTAGGAATACCTCCATTTCCTCACGATTTGGCCTATATCTCGCGAGTGGAACATACTCGACCTCGAGAAGTTCCCTGTCGCACCTGGCGCGCCATATGTCGGCCAGTTCGAGCCTCTCGCCGAACCTCGGCGGTCACCCCGCACCCAGGCTGTGTTTACTCCTTGTAAACCAGCCTGACCATCCCGCCGAGCTGGCGGTGTTGTCGATGGTGAACCGATCCACGCATCGTTGCCGTTGACGGTGTATGTGTCGTCGAATTGCACGTTGTGACCTTGCCGAGGTTCCGCGATGTGCGTGCTGAAAGCGGCGTGTCGCTGTTGGTTCACAACCAGATCCTCCAGTGACCTGACTTTCGCTATTAGTTCCGCTAATAGCGAGCCGACTTCCCGAGGAATGTAAAACTCGGAGCCGTCCTTTGCCAGGAGGTGGAGCATCTCTCCTGGCTGCGCTTGCTGTTCATCGCTGTCGTTGTCGTTTTCGTCGCTCTGATGTTGTAGGGGTTGTTGCGTGCGTTGCTCCTTGCGTTGCTGCGTGTCTTCAGTGTTCCTATTACTAGCTGTGGCGTTTGGGTGTGGTGAGTGCTGGGTATTGGACACGGCCTCCGCCGTCGTCCTACGCAGTATCTCTAATATCTGTTCGCTTTTGAGTACTACGTCCAGGGGGTGTAGATCCCAACTGGACGTTTCGACGAAGGAGCCGTCGTCTTCTGCCAGGATTTTTCGCAAGAGGTTTTCTCTTAGCTCCATCCGCCGGGGAATTACATCTTCCGGCTCTGCCGGCTACTCGAGCTCTTGAGGCGCATAATTAGCCAGCACCCACTGGCTTAGCCTGTGCATCCTCAAGAATGTAGAGTCTTGTCGCCTCAATTGCAACTCAGACAGGTGGCTGTCGATCTCCCTTGGAGAGATCGACCACACCCAATCCTCCACAGCTTCCTGGATGTTGTACGACATCGTTCGCTGGTTGTGTGTGTGCAAGGGGATTCCTCTTCAATCCCATAAATTTAAAATGCTTTCGCACAGCCAGTGATATCCTTCACAAGGTACCTACTGGATTACCACTGGCTCAGGAAATAACGATCTTCCCAACTGAAGGTTTGGTTTTCGAACGCTAAGCCGGGGTAAATTCGCTTTTACACACCCGCTTGGAGGTTATGTCGCTTATTGCGTAATGCGTGAGCGATTCCGCGTTCAAAAATAAAATTTTAAATTTCGACCGTTTGCGCATGCGCAACACCGAAATTACTGAATGCACCCACCTCCCCTTGAGATGGGCAATCGAAATCGCGATAGTGATTTTTCACTTTTTATTTTCGGTTTTGCGCCTGCGCGGATCCCAAAATTACTATGCGCGCGCTCTAAACTAATTCCCGCGTAAGCCTTTACGCGGGTTAACCCTTTAAATAAAAAAAACGTCGAAATCCTCCAATTCACCAATCGGGTGTGAAATCCGTTACTTTACTCCCCGGCGTGCACGTGTGTTGACGCGCAAAGAGATAAAACGCTAAACCTATTTTAATCCCTAATATAATGAATAATTAATAAATAATTAATTGCTAACTAAGCACTTTGCTGTCCTCACTATGTACTTCAACAAATGCTCGGCCTTCACAAGCAATGTTCCAGACTAAGTACATGCAGGCCGGGTTATTTCCTCCAAGCCGGGTTATGAACCATCAGTTGGTTACCCTTGCACACACTATACAGTTTTATAATAATTAATTATCACCGCGATAATTAATTATTCACAACGCGCGTCTCGACCTATTTCGAAAATCAACTAATAAAAGTCAAATTCGCCGTTCCCTAATCTAATATGCTGCAACACGTTAATGGGCGCCAGTTGTAACGGGGTGAATTTAAAAGAGGGTATTAATCCCTCTCTGGGATGCGCGAGGTAATATATGGGTGTCTACTACGCCCGGCGCAGCGCGCCGTTGTAGACGGACCCGTAGGCCGGCCGGAGCGCATTGGCGCAGGCTTCGAACAAGCGCGCCCGGCTTTCACTGTAGAAAGCTTAGGCCGCTTTCGACTAGAACCGAGGCTCCGCTCTGCCGCTGCTACCAACTTCTGCGCACGAATCACCGGTGGCTAGCTATGAACTAGCCTTGCGTACACTCGCCGGTGTTCCCGCACAACGCCACTCAGGTTAAACTGAGCGACTTTAACTTACAATTTCCCGTCGACGTTGCTCCTCTAGGAGGTGATGCCTCCGACTAGCTGCAGCTGCTGAAAAGGTAGAGGGCGGTATTCGGGGAGATAGGGAACGGTTACTCGCAAAATAAAGAACGCGTGACTCCAGTACTTAGAATAAAAGGTTTAATTAACCAGAAGGAGATTTCGCGCTAAGGGGCGCGATGCCCGAACAACAACTACAAAATACACGCGCACAGGCCGAGACTTACGCGGAGCCGGCTGCTCTGACGGCCGGCGTCACCGCGCCGCGAGACGCCACAAGATGGCCGCCGCACGCTCGTACACGAGGCCGCTCGCCTCTACGCAGGCGGCGTCGAATAGCCGCGAAACAAGTCACTCGCGAGGCCGCTCGCACGCACAACCTACGCGGCAAATATGAAAGGGCTCGACTTACTTTTGAGCTGGCAAGCTCGCGCACCGAGATCCTCTCTCTCTCTCTCTCTCTCACTCTCGCCTCCTCGCTTCGAGGCGTCGGGCCTCGTGGCTGTTCGAGCCTCTGCTGCCGCTGGCTCTCCCTCTCGTCCTCTCTCTCTCCCTCTCTTCTCCTGGCTGGCGGAGTGGCCGGGCTAGCGGAGGCAGCCCGCGTTGCGTCGCTGCTGGGCCGGTGGTGGCTCGGATGCGCGGAGGGCACCGGGGTGCGAAGCGTGATGCGACACTGGCGGGGTACGTGGGCACCTGTTGCGCGGCAGGATCAGACTGAGGAAAATGGCCGCGGAGTCGCTTCAGCGGCGCGTCGGCGTCTTCTTCTTCTTCTCGCTCCGCCTCTCGCGCGTCCCGCTTGGCGCGCGGCGAGTCGCTATACGTGCAAGCGCGCGAGATTCAAATCTCGCTGCGCTGTATAGGCGACCACCTTTACTTTTATTCATACGCCCGTTACAAAATATTCGACACGTATTTTTTTTTATCTGCGGAAAAACACATCTAAGAGGTGAAAACCGCCCATAAAGTTCACCCCCAAAAACCGTTTTTTTTAATATCTCAAGATGGAATCGGAATTTTTTAATGAAACCAACACCTATTTGTTTCTTATGAAAAGTCGAGTTTTTCGGCACAGTTTTAATGCTGGGGGGTTGCATCCCCTAATTTTTATAAGGGTAAATATGATATTTTCCCTTGTATTTTATATATAAAAATGTTTTAATGAGCTAAATTTGATTGGAAATTGCTATGCTATAAAGAAAATTGAAAATTATATTTGACCTGTTTCGAGAATTAAAAATAAAAACACGTTGACGGGGTGAATTACCCCTAATTTAATTAATCACCTTTTTGTTAGTGTCTGACTCCGATTTTCATTAAACTTTGCAACTGGTTAGAGTGTCGAAAAATATTTGACACGTATTTTTTTTTATCTGTGGAGAAAGACATCTGGGGATGAAAACCACCCTTAAAGTTCACCCCCAAAAACAGTTTTTTTAATATCTCAAGATGGAATCGGAATTTTTTAATGAAACCAACACCTATTTGTTTCTTATAAACAGACGAGTATTTGGACACAGTTTCAATGATAAGGGGTTGCAACCCCTATTTTTATTGGGGTAAATATAATTCTTTTCATCCTGTTTTTAAAATAACAAAGTTTTGGCGAGCCATATTTGATTAAAAAATGACATGTTGTAAAGAAATTTAAAAATTATAGTTGACCTGTTTCGAGGTTTAAAAAAAACACATAGAAGGGGTGAGCTACCCCTACTTTAGTTATTTATCTTTTAGTGATTAAAAAAATTGATCACAACATTCTTTTTGATTTTTAATTTAGAGATGCTTATTTCAAATCATATTTTACGTGAAATACTAAAATTGACTACTAAAATTTAATACATTAAATGAAAATTTGCAAGAAAACTTTTATCTATTATTTTTTTTGTTTATGAAATTAATGATGAAATTATTTATAAACAAAGAATTTTTCTGGGTAAAATTCTATTAAAAATTCATCTTTTTTTCCATTATATTAGGATAACATTTCATTTCCCGTATTAATACTTGTATTGTTCATGTCATAAAAATTTAAGTTTTTTTTATCAACGAAGGTTTCATTCTTACCAAAATATGCAATATAATTATAATTATATTAAATTTACATTACAATTGTTAATGTCATCACGCTTCTACGAATATTTTTTTCGGGACGACATTTATAAAAATATTGGTAAATTAAAAATAAACTTTGAATACGAGATAATTCTCGAGTAAACAAGAGATATTTTTATTCGATTGTGGTCAGTTTGTAGTGTTTTTTTGTATTGACTACACGCTAGTTACTAAGCTGATTACATATTGTTGGTGTTTATACAATTGTTTAAGTTGATATAATTATACATTTTATTATATACTCTTAAAAAAAAATTTAGATTACGCATTAAGTATACAGAAAATATATTATTAAAAAGGTCTTGTAAGTATTGCTATTTTATTTTCAGTAACATGGGCGAAACGTTTAAACAAATAAGAACTTTCTTGAAAAAAATAAAATAGTTTAAATATTAAAATGATATCTAAAGTCAAATAGTAAGTTTGATTAAAAGAAGTGATATAATGTAAATAGGATTATTATAAAAACGTAAAATAAAATCATGATTCTAATAATGTTCAATTTATTAATATAACCATGATAAGAATATTTGTAAAAAAACATCGACTTGTTTTCATTTTTTTTCTAGAGTTAACAGAATTTATGATATTTATTATATACATAAATATCATATCATGATATATTATTAAATTTTTCATTTGTCTTTTATTGAGTGTATGTTAAATAATTACAATTACCTAAACAAGTCGTCAGATTTCTCAACCCAAATATCTCACAGATACTATAACAAAAATGATCCACAAAATTTCTGAAAATTATCTCCGTAAAAATCGAAGGCCTGAAGTCGAGATTATATCAAATAAATGTTTACAAATTAATTTTTTAATTAAAACACGTGGTGGCCGGTAAAGTTTCTTATTCTTATTCGGCATGCTCTCAATAACTGTTTTAAATAAAACTAGTATAATATTTTATTGTAATAAGTATCTTGCCCATTTAATACTGTTTTGTAGTGTTGAATGGATGGATCGTGGACTGGAGGTTCAAAATAATGAAAAGACTTTCGTGTGGAGAAATTGATGGTTTATTGGATGGCTGTAGTGCCGCGTGGCGTACAGGTATTGCTGTCTCTTCTCTCTGGCCGTCGCGCGTGAACTGTCGCCGGCCGGCGCCTGATGATGAGTCGGCGGCGTGCTTTTAGATGGAGGGGCGGCGAGAGAGGACCGCGTGGAGGGCGCTCATTGGCTGCGCACCGTATATTGCCTTTTAAGGCTTGGTGACGTCAGCGTCTCGCGGGTCGAGGCGCTGGATCGCCAACATTCCGCCCACCTTCGTCAGAATGGCGGACGGTCCTTACTCCTTGGGAAGGAGTCGAATAACCTTGGCGATGGGTCGGCGAAGATTTGTGGTGGCCGTGTGCAGGTCGACCACGCGAGTGATTCCATCACTCCCTGGATGGACGGCGGTAACTCTGGCGAGGGGCCACTTGGCTGGAGGCGTGAGCTCGCTTCGAACGAGCACGAGTTCGCCTACAGTGACTGATGGTTGAGGTTGTTTCCACTTCCTGCGAGCTTGAAGTGACGTTAGGTACTCGTTGGACCACCTGGCCCAGAAGTGTTGTGTCAGCTGGCTGATCAGGAGCCAATGCTTTCCTGCAGGGACTTTGACCTTGGTGACATCTTCCTCTGGCACTAGAAATGATGAGCGTTGTATGAGAAAGTGTGAGGGTGACAGGAAATCAAGGTCAGTAGGATCGTCGATGAGAGCAGTCAATGGTCTGGAGTTAAGCCAAGCTTCAATCCGGCACATTAGTGTAGCAAGTTCAGAAAAAGTAAGAACTTGCTCTCCAATGACTCGACGCAAATGGTGTTTCGCTGACTTAACTGCAGCTTCCCAAATACCCCCAAAATGAGGTGCACTGGGAGGATTGAAGATCCAAGACGTACCTTCTTGAGCGAGAGACTTAACAATTGTCGATGAAAAGGAAGAAGAAGCGACGATCATCTGCTTTAATTGAGCATCGGCACCGACAAAGTTGGTTCCTTGGTCCGAATATAATTTCTTACAATGACCTCTACGAGCAGTGAACCGATGAAAAGCAGCGATGAACGCTTCACTAGAATAATCCTCGACAACCTCGATATGAACAGCTCTAGTGGCCATACAAATGAAGATGGCTATATAACCTTTCATCGTGCCCTTTCCTCTAGTTTTAGTGAGGCGAAGATGAATAGGACCGGCATAATCGACACCTGAGCATTCAAAGGGTAAAGAGTGTCGGACGCGAGACTTGGGTAAATCGCCCATTAATTGGGAAGGTACTCGAGCAGCATGGCGTGAGCATGTGAGGCAAGCTCTGATGACTTTCTTAACGGCAGATCGACCTTTCATTATCCAATACTGTTGTCTTAGCGTGGCAAGTGTTAATTGAACACCACCATGAAGAGTGCGATGATGAGCATCTCTTATTAATAAAGTTGTAAAGTGGCAATCAGCTGGAAGGATAAGGGGGTGCTTAGCATCTTCTCCGAGAAGTGAGTGAGAAAGACGACCGCCCACCCTGAGTAAATGATTTTGAATCATGGGGTTTAGTGATAACAAAGGGCTTTTAGTCGAAAGTTTACCTGTTCTACATAATTGTTGAAATTCTGACTTAAAATATGCAGTTTGGACTAAATATATCAGACAAAGTCTGGTGTTCTCAATCTCACTAGCAATAACCTGAATGGAAGAAAAATGACTATCTCTAAACCACTCGAGAGTGAGAATAGAAGATAGGTTCAAGTTTCTTCGGCTTAGACATGACGATGTCGTGCGCTCTATTTTCGAGCTGACTCGATTAATGAATCTGAAGCAGTACGACGCCATCCTTAACAACTTATCTAATGAAGAGTGCTTTTCAAAGAGACTCCAAATTTCTGGAGTATTCTCGACAGGAACTGGAGTGTTCTTACTAGCGACTAGAGTATGACGAGATTGAAGATTGAGACTATTTACCGTAAAATTGAGCTCATCATGTGACCTAGGCCATGGTTCGACGCTATCAGAAAGCCAAACGGGGCCTTGCCACCATAAGCGATGAGAAGCCAACTTTGATGGTTCTATGCCTCGTGATATAACATCAGCGGGGTTATCAGCTGACCGCACGTGATGCCAATATGCATCAGGTAGCAGGGTGTGAATCTCTGAACACCTATTAGCGACAAAGACTCCCCATCTAGAGGGATGGTCCTTTAACCAGACAAGTACATCCGCTGAGTCTGACCATAGATGTAGGCTATTAATTTTTGATGGGAAAGACTCGATGAACGTATGACTCAACCTTGCGAGTAGCAACGCGGCGCAAAGTTCTAAGCGAGGGATACTTAGAGTTTTAAGTGGCGCTACTCGCGTTTTGGCCACTTGAAGTGTGACTAAAACCTTTTGGGTTTGAACTAGGCGCAGGTAGATGACTGCACCATATGCAAATTTGGATGCATCTGCGAACCCATGTACTTCAATAAGTTCACATTGGGGTGAGTATCCACTCCAGCGAGGGATTTTGATTTCAGAAATAGAATGAAGATCTTGCAACCAAGTCTGCCACCGATTGGAGACGTCGCGAGGAAGTTCTTCATCCCAACTAACCTTAAGAATCCAGAGAGATTGCATGATAATCTTAGCTGTTATTACAATCGGTGCCAACCATCCCATAGGATCGAAGATGCGGGCTATCCTGGATAGGATTGAGCGTTTAGTGAATGGTAACTCAATTTGAGAATTTTCGATGTTAAAACTGAAGTAATCTGTGTTAGGTTGCCAATCTATACCTAAGATTGGTACAGACGTTTCAGAGGCAAATAATGCGATGGAACTAGCAACTAACATATCCGAAGGTAGACAAGAGAGCAATTCAGCATTATTAGAAGTCCACTTTCGAAGATTAAGTTGACCTTGTTTAAAGAGTTGAATTAACTCGTCTCGTTTTTTCAATGCTTCATCTAGTGAATGAGCACCAGACAGCACATTATCAGAATACATTTCTGAGCGAACAGCTTCAGCTGCAATTGGATAGTTCTGGCCGTAGTCTTCGGCTAGTCTTAACAGTGTGCGTATTGCTAGGAATGGCGAGCATGCCAATCCATACGTCACGGTCGTCAGGCGATAAGTTTGAACAGGTTCATCCTTATTAAAACGCCATAAAATCGACTGGTAAGACTGATCGGAATGTTCGACACCAATCTGTCGGAACATTTTTTCCACGTCGGCTGATAAAGCGATCTTGTACCTACGCCAGGCACAGATCAAAGCGACGGGATTTTGAAGAAGGTTAGGTCCAACGTGTAGAAGATCGTTGACCGATACACCTGTTTTAGTTTTACTTGAGCCATTAAACACAGTACGTAACTTGGTCGTCGTACTGGTTTCCTTCCAAACACCATGATGTGGTAAGAAGGCTTGAGAGTTGTTCGAAAATGAATCAGAATTTGAAGAGAGAGACATGTGACCTAAGTCAATGTATTCCTTCATGAATTCTGTATAAGCTATTTTGAGTTTCTCGTCTTTAGCGAAGTTTGATTCTAGACGAGTGAGTGCGCGTAATGCGGCTGAATGAGATTTCTCGAGATGAGCTGAACTCAACTGGTCACGATTTTTCCAAGGTAGACTTACTATATATTGCCCTGTTTCATCTTGACGAGTTGTTTTCTGATAGAAATCCTCGCAGGCTTGTTCGTCTGGCGAGTAAGATTTTTTATCGATAGGTATTTCCTCCGCCCTCCAAAAATCTTGTACGAGCTCCAAAAGTTTGGCTTCATGCTCGCAGCTGTTCGAACAATGAAGAGATATTGGTTCTAGCCCTATTTCCGAAGTTGAAGAAGGTAAATTACCTGTCAAGAGCCAGCCGAGCTTAGAACTAAGAGCTATTGGCTGAAGGTTTTGACCCTTAACTAACTGGCTTTCAATGATTTGCGCATAAGCGCTTGCACCGAGAAGAATATCGATGCGTGAAGGTTCGAGATACCTGGGGTCTGCCAGTTGCAGCCCTCTTAAGTATTCGAAATTTGTATTACCTCTTACAACGGGAGGCTTATACGACGAGAGTTTTGGCAAAACAATGCCATCAACTTCCAATGAGAAAGTCGAATTGAAATGTGGTTGTATAGTAAGACGAGCTACTTTAGAGGAAACAGCAGCTGTCTTTTCACCTATACCTTGGATGTGCGTGTGACTGGTTCTACAATTTAGAGATAGCAAGTTACACATAGCTTGTGTAACAAGCGAGATTTGAGATCCGGGGTCAATGAGCGCACGAACTAGAATTTTGGTTCCGTTAGGACCAAGGGCGTTAACCCTAGCGGTAGCTAAAAGTACTCCTGTACAATTAGTACTTTCTCCACTATTGAGGGAGACTGCTTGAGAAGCAGGTTTATCATCAACTTTTGTGATGACGAAATTGCCACAGTTGGGGCTAGAGGTGCTGGTCGCTGAGTCAATCTGATCAGTCTGCAACGAACTGATTGCTTGATTGTTATCAGAGTGCACCATGGTGTGATGCTTAGCTTTACAAAGAAAGCATCGAAAGTTGGAAGTGCAATTTTTAACGTTGTGCTTCCCTAAACAATTGTAACAAAGATTAGAAGATTTGATCAATTCCTTTCGCTCAGGAACCGTTTTATTGATAAATCGTTCACATCGATTTGTAAAATGTGATTGATTACAAAATGAACATTTCTTTTTTGGGGGATTTGTCGGAGAAGTCTGATGAGAATAAACCGACTGAGCATTGTCATGCTCTGGTTTGCGAGGTTTTGAATTAGAGGTTTGAGCTTTGGGGTTAGTATTAGGAGACGATCTAGTACCTGCTTCGATAGCCTCTAGAGTGAGGGTTTGACTTCGAAGAAAGGCTTGAAGTTGTTCCATAGTCGGTGGATCAACACTATCACCAAGATGCCTTTCCCATTCTTTACGCGTATTTAAATCAAGACGATTCAACGTAAAATGAACAATTAAATCATTACCTAACGAAGCCGCTCTATTTAGAGAGGTCAGACTAGCGATGGGATTGAAAATTTCCCTATAAATCCGTTTGATTTCCGATGAAATATCTGACTTCATAGATTTGACTGCGAAGATTTCCGAGATATGAGAACTAACAATACGACGTTGATTTTCGTAATACTCAGTTAGAGTTGTCCATGAGCGTTCATAATTATCACCAGCAATTGGAAGAGATTTAATTTTCTCCAGTGCCTCACCCGTAAGGTGAGTGCGAAGATAGTGCAACTTCATTACAGGCGACAAGTCCTCACGACGATGAATAAGAGCCCGAAAGACGTCCCTAAAATTCTCCCAATCTGAGAATTTACCTGAAAATTTAGGTAAATCTATCTTAGGCAACGATTGAAACGAAGAGTTCGTAGAAGTTTGAGTGGGCCCTGGAGTAACTGCAGCAGCATTGGAATTAGCAGCTTGAGCGGAGGCTGCTTTTTCTTTAAGTTGATCTAGAAAGTCAAGAAATTCTCCTCTGCGATCATAGAAGTTATCCTCAACCAAATCACGGAGATTAGATGAAAAATAGTCATGTTTAATATCAAGATCCTTGAGACGCAAAATTTTCTCGTGAGTCTGTTGAAAAGTATCATAATTTTTCTCAAGTCCGGCAAGACGTGACTCGGCATTACCTTTAGTCATATTATTTTCACCTTTAGATTTGAAGTTTTTAAAAGATTTGGTAATTAGTGCTTGAAGCGACAGCTGTTTAAGATGATAGTCATCCATTTTGAAATCAAATAATTAGATTTTGCGGCAGAACTTGACTTAACAATGTGAACTAAGATTAGTTAACTATCCTTAACCACTCGAGAGTGAGAGAAGGAATAGTGAGAGTTACTACAACTAAATCTTAAACTAGGTTATGATACTTATGCTAGTGTGGACGTGTAGATACGCTTGAAGTCGCAACGTTGACTGCGTGTGTTAACTTCCCACGTGGAATCAGCTGATGATCCGTAACGTTGACTGCTTGAAGATAAGGAACTGCCGACGTTGAATTCAGCAACCATGCAGCGAAGTCAGCAACGGAATCAGAAATGAATCCAGGTGTAGATCAGCAGTCGAATTTGGAGACGAGACGATGCATCAGCAGGGAGTGATAAACTGCAAGGTCAATTAACATAAGTATTTGCTAGGCCAAATAATTGCATTCAATTTCCTCAAGACTAGTTAAATATTACAAATTAAATTTAAATAAACTCAAACTCAATCAAATTGTATTAATCTCAAATTAAATTTAAATTTTCATTAAATGAAAAAAAGCACTAATTTGACTAGACAACAGTTGAAAAGTATTTTTAAATAAAAAAATTGGAACGATACGTGTGTCCAAGTATTAGGACGAAGTATCCAAGCGCAATCGGATCGACGATAGATGCGAATAAGATGGACTCGTCCGAGCACCGCTTCGCTCTGTTGAAACGCGCCCCCTGTGGCGAATGATGGACTCGTCCGCCTCCTAATCCTCTTGGTGAAGACGTATTCGATGTCCTGGACGTAGCGCGCCCTGTTCTTCGTCTTCTTGTATACGTCTCTCCTTCCCTCGTGGAAAGCTGGCTAAATGCACGGCGAGCGCCGCGCGGCTTGATGCAGTGGCAGCGAGCAGGCTCCACGTGGGTAATCCGTGATTTGACTGGTGTGAGCCCCGTAGCGTGTAGGCGCCACGCGGGTACTCCTTGACTTGAGTGGCGTGAGCCCCGTAGCGTGTAGGCGCCACGCGGGTACTCCGTGCCTTGAATGCTGTGGACCCCGTGCGTGTACAATGCACGCTGGTTGTCCGTGTCTTGATATCTGCCGGTCACCGTACGAACGCGGTGACTCGAGAGCTGGCTTTACAGCGCACGCTCTTGGCAACGTCTTGGAGTCGTTAGAGACGCACTCCGAGGCGTTTATAGAAGTGGGAGAATAGCAATTGATGTGCTATTTCCCCTAGGAAGCCTTAGAAGGTGGCTTCCGAGTACACACGACGGCGAATTAACGAGAGAGAGAGAGACAGCAACGTACGCTCGAAGTCGGCATGCTAGAGCACGCGACTGTTACGGCACTCACGACCACGAACACTTTGATGCGTACCTGTATGGGAGAAAAATGACTATCTCTAAACCACTCGAGAGTGAGGATAGAAGATAGGAGCAAGTTTCTTCGGCGTGGCCATGTCGATGTCGTTCTCCTCACGATCCGGCTCGAAGGACCAAATGTTTTGTAGTGTTGAATGGATGGATCGTGGACTGGAGGTTCAAAATAATGAAAAGACTTTCGTGTGGAGAAATTGATGGTTTATTGGATGGCCGTAGTGCCGCGTGGCGTACAGGTATTGCTGTCTCTTCTCTCTGGCCGTCGCGCGTGAACTGTCGCCGGCCGGCGCCTGATGATGAGTCGGCGGCGTGCTTTTAGATGGAGGGGCGGCGAGAGAGGACCGCGTGGAGGGCGCTCATTGGCTGCGCACCGTATATTGCCTTTTAAGGCTTGGTGACGTCAGCATCTCGCGGGTCGAGGCGCTGGATCGCCAACAAATACAATTAATAAATAAAGTTAATGAAATCGTATGAGCGTGCGTGAGTAAGCGTGTGAGTACGTGCGCGCGCTTGAGTGTAAATATATATATTGAATTTCATTATTGTATGTATTTATTATATTAAACTGGCACGATTCTCTCTACCATATAATAAACAAATAAAATAAATTAAATTATTTGTGTGTGTCACATAATATCGTAGTAATTATAATATTTTTATTTCAATGAAACATAACTTTATTTTAAAAAGAAGACTAGATCAAACGCGCGCTGCGCGCGCGGAGATGGACTGTGCTTTGAATACAATATTCAAAAATGGGAAAATAACCGTATAAGCAAAATATAAACAAACAACATAATTTTAATAAAGGTGATAAAATTATAAAATATCTGAAATAAAAGTAAGTTCAATTGACGTTCATGAAAATAAAATAAAGTTATTTTAAGTAAAATCATAATTATAGAATAAATAATCTACGGCTGTTGCTTGAACGTCATTGCCTCAAATAAAATTAAAAAATGGCTATTAATCCACTGGTTATGTAATATCTTTATTATCTATAATCTTTAATCCTAACAATGTTAAAGTTGAAGAATCACAAGCTAACGAACAAGAGATAACTTTATATCATGTAACTATATGTAGACTTTGAATATAAGAAACAGCCAGTGCAGTATTGGCAAACTGGAAAAAGAAAGCCATTATCCTTGACAAGTGTACAATCGAAGTATAGAAAAGTTACTTCCGATCGTCAATTGCGACGGTGGAAATTACAAATTGAAGCAGGGGGTGCCAGAAAAACTATTCTATATGGAATAACAACTTATGTACTTCAAAAAGTTGAAGAAGCGATAGAATCAAAAATAACTGCCTGAGATTGATATAAAAAGATGAGCTCTCGTAAAGAAAGCAGAACTAAATATTCCGTGGTTTAAAGCTTCACATAGATGGATAAAAATATTAAAAAAAAAACATCACATTCTTTCACGTAAAACAACAAAATTTATTACTATGTCATCTACACGGAAGGCAATAGAAGTAGAACAATACAAAGAAAATTTTATTAACGATGTCAAAAATCTCATTAAAGTACATGGTGCTCAAAACGTTTACAATTCTGATCAAAGTGGGTTCAATTTAGAGATACATAGTGATCGCACTCTTTGTTAGAGGAGATTAAAAATCTAGAAAACATCGTTCAGTCGGTATCTTCTACAACACATGTTACACTATTCAACCAACAATATGAGCAGAGGGACAGCTTATGTCCCCGTTATTTATAGTTTTGAAAGAGGCTCATGGGCAATTTGGACATAAAGTAACGAAAACTTTATTCAAATTAGAAAATATATACGTAGAAGCATCAGCATCTGGTAAATTATCCAAGAAACTATTTCAAATTTGGATTCAAAATGTATTTTTGATTCACAGTGGGAACTCACCTATACTGCTATTAGATTCGTGGAGTGGACAATGTGAAAACGCTTTAAAAGAAGCTTTAACGAAAGAGTCAAATCTTATATTGAAAACGATACCAAAAGGCACAACTGGTCAGATACAGCCTCTTGATGTATATGGTTTTCGATTATGGAAAAACTTTATAAGAAAATTATCAGACATAACACTTCTTACGAATTATGATGCTAAATTACACGAGAGAAATAATATAATCAAACTACAATCTCTAACCCATAATCAATTTTCTTCACCAAGATTTCAAAATGTTTTTAAATATGCCTGGTATAAAAGTGGATACCTAACGATAAAATCTCCAAGACATCAAAATCCAGTAGATTTCTGTTTCCATACTCAAGAGGAACCAATTTGCGACATATGTGGAGGAATTGCAATCACACGATGTGCATGGTGTAAAAAGCTATTATGTTTTAAACATTTTTTCACAGATTATCATTATTGTCAAACGTATATTGAATAAAATTTGCAAATTCACCAATTTCTGTAATATTTATATATGTTACATTGACAAATCATCACATTGTACAAATTAATAAAAATGAAAAATAGTTTTCGCTCATAATCTAGTAATAATAATGTTAATAGCGGTAGCCACCCCCACTAAAATTAAAACATTTTTTATTTTTTTTAACTATAGTATTATTTTTTATAACATATAGTAAATATGAGTCAAAATAAGCATTATAAAATTTAAAATCCAAAGGAATGTATTGATTAATTTTTTTTAATCAATAAAAGATAAGTAACTAAATAGGGGCAGCTCACCCGTTCTATGTGTTTTCTTAAACCTCGAAACAGGTCAACTATAATTTCTAATTTTCTTTACAACATGGCATTTTTTTTACCAAATATGGCTCGTCAAAACTTTGTTATTTCAAAAACAGTGTGAAAAAAATGTTATATTTACCCCCATAAAAATAGGGAGTGCAACCCCTTATCATTAAAACTATGTCCAAATACTCGACTTTTTATAAGAAACAAATAGGTGTTGGTCTCATTAAAAAATTCCGATTCCATCTCGAGATATTAAAAAAAAACTGTTTTTGGGGGGTGAACTTTAAGGGTGGTTTTCACCCCCAGATGTCTTTCTCCACAGTTAAAAAAAAATACATGTCAAATATTTGGTTTTGTGCAGCCAATGGCAGTCATGGTCGAATACATTGAAGGATAAGACGCTAATGGTTCTACTGCCCAGGTTATAAAAAAACAATAATCTTTAAATCCAACGTTTCGGGCGATTTATTTCCGTCCCTTATCAAGGTCTAAAAATACACAAATTTTACACAAGTTTTTTTAAAAAGAAAAATAACAATTAAATCGAATAAATCTTGTTTTACAAATCTTACCAAAAACTATAGTCTTAGAATATAGTTAAGTGGACGCTAGCTGTGTGCACTAGTCAATGTGAAACGATACCAGCGTTATCGTCGTATTTATACTAGGGTATGTGCATGTATGAGTAAGAGTGGGAGAAAATAATACGCGCTATTTAGTAACACAAACAAAACCGCATATCTAAAACACAGACAAAACTGTATGGAACATTATTTATAGCAACTTGTTATTCTTAATAAAACTTTTATAATCAGACTTCAAAAAATTAGTGTCGAACTATCTATTTAAATTATTGTTTTGTGAATGGATATGAAGCATTTCTGATAACAATCTTTTCTGTAAATTTTGCTCTTGATCTAGAATTTTTATATTTTTAAAATCAATGTGATGGTTTGAATTGGCTATGTGTTCGTGTAAAACTGATCTATCTCTCTTAAATTTACAGTCGCTCGCATGTTCTTTACTTCGTACAATTAATCTACGGGATGTTTGTCCTACGTAAGACGCATCACAATCGCAACAGTTAATCTTGTATACAACATTAGATTTTTCAAAACTTTGAAACTTGTCTTTTCCTAATCTAATTATGTGATTAAATTTATTGGAGATTGAATTGATCATGATAAGGTTGTAACTATTACAGATATTTTTTAATTCAGGGTTAATATATTTAATGTAAGGCAAAACTAAAATACTATTGAAATTGATATTCTTCGGATTACAAGTATTTTTATTATTATTTTTAATATGTAGTAAACGTTTATTTATGTGATTTTTATTTATGTGATTATTTATAAAATCATACGGATAATCATTCTCCAATAATAAATCTCTAATTAGATTAAGATTATTGTCATGGAAGTGTATATCAGCTAATTTAATATATTTATCAACTAAAGAACAAATTATACCAATTTTATTACTAATAGGATGGTGAGAATTGAAATTAAGAAATCTACCTGAAAAAGTTGGTTTCCTGTACCAGTCCATAGAGATTTTTTGTTCATTTTGTATAATAAGAATGTCAAGAAAACTTATTTTTTTATTATTCAGTATCTCAACTGTAAATTGCAAATTTTTATCAAAACTATTAAACAAATTAACAAGTCTATCATCCGTTCAGGAACACATACTATGATATCGCCCACATATCTATAATAAAACGGGACAGGAAAGCAAATTTTCGATAAGGCTTGATTTTCTAAATCCTCCATGACAATATCAGCTAAGATTGGACTTAAGGGGTTGCCCATAGTAGCTCCAAATATTTGTTTATAAAACGTGTCATCAAATATAAAATAATTATTGTGTAAGATAAAACTAATAACATTGATAAATTCGCTGCAATTGAGTTCGCAAAAGTTATAAAGCTGATTCCATCGTTTTTCTAATGAGTTAACAATTAAATAATCCGCAACATTTGTAAACAAGCTAATAACATCTAAACTAATAATAGTGTATCCAGCAGGTGTAGATACGTTTTTGATTTTTTGTTTTAAACCTAGACTATTATTCACGTGTGAAATAGGTCTTTTTAAATTATTAAAGAGAAACTTTGCTAGCATTTTGGATAAATAATATGTGGGAGTGTCAATCGCCGAAATTATCGGTCTAACTGTAAAGTTTATCTTGTGTATTTTTACAAGGTCATAAGCTGTAGCTATTGTACATTTGTTTGTAATAGGTTCCAATTTTTGGAAACTTTTTTTAGTCTTAGGTTTTTTATAAGTGCGCCCGTGTTTTTTTCTAATGAAGGAAGGGGGTTCTTTTTAATGACACTATAATATTTTGAGTCAGAAAATAAGGTTGTCATTTTTTCAACATATTTTTGTTTTTCAATCACAACAGTACTATTACCTTTATCAGCTCGTGTTACTAAAAGGTTATTGTTATTATTTAGAAATTCCGTAGTGTTTTTTAAATCAATCTTAAGCTTTCTATCAAAGAAATTTAAACTAAATTTTTTATTAAGTTGCTTACTCAAAATATTCATTAGCTTATTTCTTATATTTTTGGAGATATATTTTTCATAAGAAACAAATAGGTGTTGGTTTCATTAAAAAATTCCGATTCCATCTTGAGATATTAAAAAAAACGGTTTTTGGGGGTGAACTTTAAGGGCGGTTTTCACCCCTTAGATATGTTTTTCCGCAGATAAAAAAAAAATACGTGTCGAATATTTTTTGACACTCTACTCATATGCGAAGTGTCATGATAATCGGAAGCGGACACTAACAAGGAAAGTACCCGAACTGTCAAATTCAAAAAAATTCCAAACCCATATTAAAAAGTAGACCTCCATGCGAGATTCACGAAACCATTTTTTTTATCAGCTGAGAAGCGCTTTGTAAGGGTTAAAATCACCCCTAAAGTTTACCCCCAAGAAACGTTTTTTTGATATATCTCGGCTTCTACTTAACTTTTTTTAACGTAACAAAATGGAAAGAGTTTCTTATTAAAAAGCCAAGAAATCCGTGGTAGTATGAACATTAAGGGTTGCATCCCTTATTTTTTAGAGGGTGAAATTTAAGAATAATTTTTGTTGTGAGAATTCATAAAATAATTAAAAATAGGTCAAACATTATTTTTACCAACTACAATAAATAACAGTTGGTGTGTTTGGGCATTCTTCGGGAAACAACCACTTAAGAGGTGGTAAACCACTCCTAACACAAATGAATTAGGTATATTTTTTTGGCAATTATTTTTTTCCTTAAAATGGGTTCTTGAAGTCGTTAATCGGAATCCACAGTTGGATCCACAATAAAAATTTGAAAATAGTGAATTCAATATGGCGAAAAATTTTTTAGAAATATTTTAAATTCCACGAAAAATAGTATGTAGACCCCCTAGCGGAAATTATATTATGTAAATAAGTGTATAATAATGTAACAATGTTACAAGTGTATGATAAAAAAATAATAAATAATAGAATAACATAACAAAACATTGTTACATTATTATACATTTATTTACATAATATAATTTCCGCTAGGGGTCTACATACTATTTTTCGTGGAATTTAAAATATTTCTAAGAAATTTTTCTCCATATTGAATTCACTATTTTCAAATTTTTATTGTGGATCTAACTGTGGATTCCGATTAACGACTTCAAGAACCCATTTTAAGGAAAAAAATAATTGCCAAAAAAATATACCTAATTCATTTGTGTTAGGAGTGGTTTACCACCTCTTAAGTGGTTGTTTCCCGAAGAATGCCCAAACACACCAACTGTTATTTATTGTAGTTGGTAAAAATAATGTTTGACCTATTTTTAATTATTTTATGAATTCTCACAACAAAAATTATTCTTAAAAAAACACAATTTCACCCTCTAAAAAATAAGGGATGCAACCCTTAATGTTCATACTACCACGGATTTCTTGGCTTTTTAATAAGAAACTCTTTCCATTTTGTTACGTTAAAAAAAGTTAAGTAGAAGCCGAGATATATCAAAAAAACGTTTCTTGGGGGTAAACTTTAGGGGTGATTTTAACCCTTACAAAGCGCTTCTCAGCCGATAAAAAAAATGGTTTCGTGAATCTCGCATGGAGGTCTACTTTTTAATATGGGTTTGGAATTTTTTTGAATTTGACAGTTCGGGTACTTTCCTTGTAAGTATCCTTTCCTTGTAAGAAGCAGCCAATCAGAGTCTTTCAAAAAGGGTTATAAAATAAATACTGGCACATTCTACAGAAAAAATGCAAACCTTTTACCAATTATGGCTCTATACAAAAAGTTTCAAGATTTTGAGTTAAAAAATGAATCAACTTGGATTTTAACCAAAAATTGCAAAAAAATTGAATTTTCAATGTTGCATAGCTTTTTCATTTTTGCAAATATCAACCTAAAATTTGAGGAACATTTTCTTTTTCATAAAAAACTAAAAGAAAACGAGTTTTGAGAGATTTTAAATTTTCTACTGCTGACTTCACCTGAAATATCCCATATATCGACGGCTGAGCGGAAGAGGATGCTATCTCGGCCGAGATAGCACCTTCTGTTAGCCTCGGCCAAGATAGCATCTTCTGTTAGCCTCAGCCGAGATAGCATATTCTTCCGTTCAGTCGTCGATATATGTATATAAAAAAGCACAAGTTATTGTTATATAAGTTACAGCTAATGAGGAAACCGATTTAGCAATAAATTTATAACAATATAATATTTATTACATGGATTTTGTCATAAGTCAGAGGTATATGATAATAATTAAGTAGCACTTATCCATATCACTGCAAACCATACATATCAAATTGAAAAGGACAGTTCAGATAATTTTAATTCGGGCGTCGCTCATTTGCTATTGCACTGTGTACGTGTATGGAGGGGATCCAGGGTACGCAAACCCTATTCCACAGTTTTCGCCAACGACTATCAAGCATTGAGTACACGAGGGCGCGCTTGATGCCGGCCTCGCGTGATTTTGATATCGTGGGTCGGCTTTAAGTAGCGCGAGCCCGTAACTCCTTAAACGTCGTTAGGTCTTTCTCTTTTCCGCCTTTTGCTGTCGTCGAGAAAATTGTAAGTACCGTACCTATAAAATACAATATCAATATAAATAGTGTTTTCTCTACAAATGTTTCATTAAACTATTATTTTTATAAACAGTGTTCAGTTGCTAAATATAATTTATTATAATTTATAACCTAAGTACACTGAGTGTGAGTAGTAATTTACTTATTCGCACACCAAGTGATGAGAAGTAGAACACTTCGTGCACTGGTGCCAAAATTTATTTATATCACACATACATACTCGTGCACGATCTGATATATTGGGTCCTTGAATGAGTTCTCGCTGTTTCCTAACAGATGGCGTTACCAGGACTAAGTGCATGTAATTTCAGATGCTAACGCATCTATAAGAAAGTACTGTCGGTAAGCTTGAACTTAAGTGTATGTTAGTGTGCCATAGTGTAAACAGCGTTTTTTGTTCTTACTACTAAAAATGTCAAGTTTTGTGACAAGTAAATAGTATTTGCGGAGAATTTTATTGCACTATTTTATTAACAAAAATCTGCAGCTGAAGCGCACAGGATTCTTGTTGAAACTTACGGTGGCCATGCTCTGTCGGAAACGACATGCAGAGACTGGTTTTGACGCTTCAAAAATAATGATTTTGATCTTGGAGATAAAGAACGTGTTGGTGCACCAAAAAAGTTTGAAGATGAAGAATGGGAGGAATTACTAAATGAAAACTAATGTGAGATGCTAGCTGAACTTGCAAAATCATTACGAGTAGATGAGGCAACAGTTTCCAAACGTTTGAAAACGTTAGGAGCGATCCAGAAACAAAGACATTGGGTACCGTCGAACGGCGTTTTCTCACGTGTGAAGTACTACTTCAACAGCAGAAAAGGAAAGGTTTTTTGCATCGTATCATGACTGGCGATATATCCTAAGCGTAAAGAATCGTAAGGTAAGCCCGGCCATGCATCAACATCGTCCGCAAAGCCAAATATCCATGGTTCGAAGCTTTTCCTGTGCATTTGGTGGGATCAGCAGGGTGTAATTTATTATGAACTACTGAAACCAAACGTAACTATCACGGAGATCGCTATCGACTGTAATTGATGTGTTTGAGCCGAGGCGTTTCAATAAGATGTCCTACCTTACCCGCCGTATAGCCCAGACATTACTCCTTCCGACTCCCACTTGCTCCGGTCGATGGCTTATGGCTTGGCTGAGCAGCACTTCCATTCTTATGAAGATGCCAAAAAATGGGTCGATTCTTGGATAGCTTCAAAAGACAAGCAGTTTTTCCGAGATTGAATCAGTAAATTGCCAGAAAGATGGGAGAAAGTAGTGACTGGGGATGGGAAATATTTTGAGTGATATACTTTTTACTACATACTTTAAATAAACCATCAATTTTCACAAAAAAACAGCGAGAACTTATTCAAGGTCCCAATACGTACACATGCGCATGTACATACAAATAGAGTCACATAATCACACGCACATTAAGACTGTAGTCACGTACTGATACATATGTACAGTCATAATGTCTGTCTCATTACATACAGTCACACGCAGGTACGTACACAGTTGTGGAAATAAAAAATATGTTTTAATGTTGAATTTCGGTTAACTCGTGCGATAATCGCGCGATTATCGCGTCAGAAATGGTCGATAAACTGTCGCGATCATCGCGCGATTAATAGCGTGACGCACTCACGCATCCACACACAGACACACACACACACGCATCCACACACACACACACACACACACACGCACACACACACACACACACACACACACACACACACACACACACACACACACACACACCCACTCCCACCCACACACACACACACACGCACACACACATATACACACACACACAGAGACACAGACACACACACGCACAGACACAGACACACAGACACACACACACACACACGTGTCGAGTTGCTAGTCTCGCATCAGGCGCCTCCCAAGGTGGTGGATAGGGGAGAGCTCGTCAGATATGAAGGGCACCGGGGAAATAAAATACCCGGCGTGGGCCAAAACTAGTGAGGGGAAGGCACCCCAAATAACAAACCAACCATGGATGTAGTGAATGACACACGCATACACGCACGCACGCACGCACGCACGCACGCATACAGAAATTTTTCAAAAACTACGTATTTTGATTCCTAACACCTCTGAACACAATTATAACATGTTTTTACAACAACTCAAAAATTTACTATCACAAAGCTTCCTCCAGGAGGAAGCAAAAATTTTAATTATTAATAACAACAAAGTTGATAATATTAATATTTTTTACAGATTATAGTAAATTTTACCTACGTAACATTCACCATTTAACTTATCTTTATGCATTTTTATGGATAATCCAATCGGTATTGTCTCTAGAGGAAGGTTGAAGGAAGCTCCATGTGCAACTGGGAATTGATCCTACGCACATTAGTTTGAAAACCATTTTTTTTTTCAAAACCCCCTCCAGCCGTCCAGTCTAAACCGATTTGCATGAAACTTTTTGGAAAATAATCTTGAGTATATTTAAAAGAAACGTAAGGAGCCCGATTTATGAAAAGAAATTTTTAATTTTTTTTAAATTAACAATTAATGTGTATTTTTATAAAATAAGACATTTAATCACTATTGAGTGTCTATTGGAAGCTGCGTAAATGACTAAAATACGATTTTTTAGCTTCCAAAGTCTTTCATGCAAATTAGAGAGTTGAATAAGTACCTTTTTTTTGATAAAAAAATTTGTTTAAATAAATTGTTTAAACAAAGGCACTCCCCTATAAGATAATTGTAAATTCATTTTTCTAAGAACCACAATCTAAATATGGGAACACGTATGTAAGTACAAACAAAATAGAATTTTTTTTGCATAATTCCCTTCCCCCCTCCTCCTCCCCTCCACCCTTCACCCAAAGAATATAATTTCCTCTCAGTGATTTTTTATCCCGAAAACTGTTGCATGGAACGAATCCCCGAAATTCTTTTCGTGCTTTTCATTGGTAAAGACATTGACACGATTTTTTCAAGGGCCAAAAAACCTTATAACCTAACCTAAAACAATTAAAATAATTTGTTCTAACAAATTATATAAAAATTTTGTGTTCATAATGCATTTTTTAAAAAATCATGCTGTATAGAAAGAACAAAAAAAAATACCACGTACTATATCATATAATAATTGAAAAAAATTAAATAATAAAATATAATTATTATGATTTGCAGCATGAGTGATAACTCCATTGTTGGCCAGTATGAACTATAATAATTATAGCTATTTAAGTTTTCTCTTACTTACGAGAAAGAATAATGCTAATGATAAGATTAATCGTTGAATATATTTTAAATCATAATGGAAATTATTATTTTATTAAAAAAAACATTGTCTAAGGAACAGAAATTCATATTTAAAGTACATTTATTTTTACCAATTATTTTAATAATACTTAAATATTTACCAAAATAAGAACTTCGTTCCTTAATTTTCGTGATCTTTAAAAGAATAATCATTGCTCATTTATTATAAGTGAAAGCATACGAAACATTTCATGATAATGAAGTCATGTACCAAGATTTTTGAAAATTGTTTACAATGCGTCCGCGTCCGCGCGTTCCTTGCATATTTTTACGTGTTATACTCTGCCGCAAGAAGCACATTGTAACAGCATTACATAAACAAAGACGTGCTTCAGTTAATATATTGTGAGTGATACTCTCTAAACAATCAACCTAATTTCAAATTATTAACAAAGTATTTGATATCATTAGCGTGTATGTACCATATGAACGAATTGCGATAAATATAATTATGGCCGAATCCATCTCAAATCAGACAGCCCGCGTATGCCTATTTCACCTATCATGTTGAAATAAAAATATTTATGTTCTACTCGAAAAAATATTTTACACGTGTTTTTTTATTTTTTTGTTTCATCAAAATTTCATGCGTTCAGCGATGCCGAAAAATTCCGAGAAAATTCTTTCATTGAGAAAAAAAATTTTCAATGTGATTTTCAGACTGCTATTGTTTCAGCAGTTTTTCGAGCTTTTAAACGTGTAACACACAATTTCACTCAGTTTTGAGCCCTCTTTAACGGCCTTAATGTCATTTTCAAAAAAATAAAAAATCCACGAGCTATGCACTTTTTACTGAAAAATTCATTTTTTAGGGAAGTGCCTTTTTTCGAAAACCCCATGTTTTTTTGCACAATTTTTGTTGTCGTGATAGAGGACGGTAATGCCTAGCTACACGTATTTGTGAGATTCGGTACTTTTTCCCTGGGATAGCGATCACTAATGAGATAACACACAAACAAATTTTTCACGCCTAATGCTTATATATAGTCAATGATATTAGAGTCAATGTAAAGGTATTTGTCTTTGTGTGTATGTAATATACAGGTACACATAACTATGTATTTATTTGTTATTTGCGTCTTTTTGATTTTTTATTTTTATACCTTTTTTTCATTTGTATACCTATTTTACTACCTTTGTTTTTCTGCTTCATTGTTCTTAATTCAGTAAGCGGACGATCAGCGGTCTTTGCTGTCAAACAATGTATTTTATCGTCACATGTTTTTTTAACCCATATGAGTTTTTTGAATTCCAGGATACTTTGGAGTTGTAAGCCAATCAATATTTTTTTCTTTTCTGAATTGTTCTATTTCAGCATCTTGTAAATGTATTATTTTAATAGCATCAGTATATTTTTGAACATGTATTGCAAAATCATTTGCGTTTTGAATAGCTTCTTCAAGGGGCTCTCGAAGATTATGCGAAGTAGCATAATGCTTTATAAGTCCACCCACACCATCTACAGCTCCTTTGCCGTGTCCAGTAGCAGAGAACAACCATTTTATATCACACGGTGCTCGTTTTAGTTCATCTAATTGAAAGCGATTTTTAAAGTGACTCGCAGCGCCGTCTGATACGATGGTAATTTTTTTAATTGAATCACAACAATTTTCTTTCAAGAATTTTATAATTTTTTGTACTGCTAGCAAAGCATACGCTGAATCATGTTTTCGGTCATCACTTATAACTGCGAAACTTTGTGTCGAATCCCCTTGATAAGAGACTGCTGTGAAAATAGAAATTTGATCATTAACCCAATGATTTCCTTGAACAGCTTTATTATGAATCACAGCCCAGTTTTCAGCGAAGTCTATTTGAAGAACTAAATGATGTGAGTCTTTTTTAGCACTTTCTCTTTCTGTTTTTATAGCTTTGCGTTGTATATTTTTTACATACATGTGAGTACTAACCCTCATGGTCCAAACCGAAAGTTCATCTTTAAAAGCAGAAATTGATAGTGTCTTTTTAATCAGGTTACCATTATCCCACAAAGTATATGTAATTTCTTCTGTGCCTTCTACATCTTGCAGTTTTAAAACATGAAACGTAATTCCCTTAATCCCTGGACATAGTTTACATTCTTGTAAATAACATAAATCAGATGGCTCAGAACACATTGTTGCATTTATTATTTGTGACCGACTTTCATCCAACTCTGTGACGTTACTCCCTCTAAAATTAATTAAGCTCGTAAGAAATAAATCATAATTTGCGCAATAGATACAGAGACAAACTTCTTTGATGGGGCTAATTAAGACATACTTTGGTCGCAAACTATAAAATGTCGATTTTCCAATTCTCAATTCTGGATAATCATTTTTAAATACTTTATACGTCTCTTTTAAACTTCGAGTAAGAAAACGCTTAACTTCTTTCTCTTTTTTATTGTTAACTTTAATTGTAACAATGTCACATTTATTAGGACTTTGTCTTGAACAATTAAAATCATCATTTAAATAATATTCCATAACAATTTTTTCCATGTTTTCATCAATCGGATGGCCTGAATATGCATCTGGTTCTGAATAAATTCCTTTTTCTTTAACAAGATTTCTCGATTTGTTGATCATATACATTGTTATTTCTGGAAATAAAGATAAAATTTTATGTTTTGTAAAGGATGAAGGTAGCAAAGTCAGAATTTTTATTTTTTCTGATACCGTAGAACACTTTTGCAAGGCTAGACCAAGATTTTGTATCCATTCTGTACAATGGCATACAGTTGATTCATTTGCTGTTATAGAAACGTCATAAACATTGTTCAACTTTACATCAAGGGTATTAGACAATGTTGAAAGTATTTTTTTTTCTTCTTTGTTACGTAATTTTCAATTGATTTTTCATGTATAAGATTTTTTCTTTTAAGAGGCGATACAGAACCTAAGAAAGATGTACTTATTTCATTATTAAATTCTTCAATGCGTTCTGGAGTACTTGGTAAAAAATCTTCATCTCTATCAACTACGTTATCGGTAACTTCATTATCCGTTATAAATTCATTGTCAGTACTACTCACCAATTCTAAAGCACGATTGTAACAATGTTGACACAGATATGTAGAAGGTGTCAAAGGTAAATGAGGATAGAGGTGCTTCAATGGATGAGCAAGATTCTCAAGTTGTTTTAAACGTACGGAACTAGATTTGTAAATAATTTCTTTGTGTTTGTCTAAAAGTCTGCACATTTGATTCTCTCTGTTGAGTAATATTGAGACATCGTAGTTGAGTTGATAAGGTGTAAATATGTAATAATTTTCCAAAAGATGATGGTTTTAAATAAGACGAGATGTGTGATATATAGCAGAAACCGAACTTTTCTTTGTAAATGTTAAGTCAAACCATATCCATCTAGCGGACAAATGTACTAGTACATATACTCCTATAAGTAGGTGCACGTACATGTATATTACATACGCACAAAGATAAATACCTTTACATTGACTCTAATATCATTGACTATATATAAGCGTTAAGCGTGAAAAATTTGTTTGTGTGTTATCTCATTAGTGATCGCTATCCCAGGAAAAAAGTACCGAATCTCACAAATACGTCTAGCTAGGCATTACCGTCCTCTATCATGACAACAAAAATTGTGCAAAAAAAACATGGGGTTTTCGAGAAAAAGGCACTTCTCTAAAAAATGAATTTTTCAGTAAAAAGTGCATAGCTCGTGGATTTTTTATTTTTTTTTGAAAATGACATTAAGGCCGTTAAAGAGGGCTCAAAACTGAGTGAAATTATGTGTTACACGTTTAAAAGCTTGAAAAACTGCTGAAACAATAGCAGTCTGAAAATCACATTGAAAATTTTTTTTCTCAATGAAAGAATTTTCTCGGAATTTTTCGGTATCGCTGAACGCATGAAATTTTGATGAAACAAAAAAATAAAAAAACACGTGTAAAATATTTGTTCGAGTAGAACATAAATATTTTTATTTCAACATGATAGGTGAAATAGGCATACGCGGGCTGTCTGATTTGAGATGGATTCGGCCTTATATTACATTTGAAAATCCAGTTTTATCTCCGAAGAAGTGACGTTAAAAATATTTTTAAGTTTAAAGTATGAAAAGAAGCAGTTTAATTTGGTAAGTAACATATAAAAATCAATATTAAGTGAGCTAAAGTTTCGATAAAACGACAAGTAAATCTTTAATTGTACGTTTGAAATGCTTGTATGTTAAACATAAAATTGAGATTTGGACGGATTTTCTCATTTAAAAATCAAAATTAAAAATAAGGGATCCAATATAGCGGACCTTGATTTTCAGAAATGTTGATTCGTTATTAAAATTTGTATATGGGTTATTTTTAAATGACTGTGTCAGCATTTAAGTGGTTAAAATAATATTAAAATCAATTCGTTCTTAAGTTATTCATGAAGGGACATTCAGTTTTTTTTTATGTAAAATTTACCTAAAAATGCCCTCTCGTAGTTCAGTCATAAACAATAAACCTGGACAATATTTGGAAAACCATTTTTCTTAAATTGCAGAATTTCCAAAAAATATCGGTCCGTGGCATGCGAGTGCTCTTTTATGTTACTTAAATTTTTATCTTGAAATGTACATATAGCTACTGTAAAATATGTTTGAATACTTTGTAGATCGCAATATTTTTTTGTAACAAATGATTTGATTCGATTTATCAGCTCCGTGGACGTCAATTTTTGGTCAATTCCGTGGCCGTTTTTCGATTTAGCCATGTTAAATCCCATAAAAAAGTTAAATGCTACTTGTAGTAGTTTCTTGCTCAAAAATGAGTTTTATTCGTTGTTTTAAATCATAAAACTTACAAAGAAAGTCAATGGCGAAAAATTTTTTTCGATATTTTTGCACTCAAAATAACAAAGTTATTTGAAAATCATCCATATAAGGATTTTCAGTATAAAAGTATATCATTAATGTAGAAACATAATTATTTTTAATTTAAGCGTTACATATAATATTCTTAAATATTTTTGAAAAAGATAATTCAGAGAAAAGACGATGGATTACAACGATGGATTTAGAAATCCCTCACAGTCTCTTATGTGATGAACTATTTAAAGTAGAAAATAGCCGTAGAAATAAAAACCTACTAATGAATTTCGTAAAATCTGAGTACAATATCAGTGATGCTGAAGAAATAAAGAAAATAAAGCCAAGGTTACAACTATTTCTAGATAAATTTAAGTTGAAACTTCGTGCTGCTCTATATAATGAAAAACAATTTCAAAAACAACATGCAGATTGGTTATTACATATTTTCAAGATTACTATAAATCATAATTGTTCAAAAGGTGGAAGGCCTTGTTCGGGTGATTTTGACAAATGCTCAACATCGACTAAACGACGAAAAATAATAGCCTTAACAGAGCAGTACTCTGCAGAATTAATAAAACAGGCATTTTTTAAAAATTTACGGGACTCTGGAAACAAAATGGCAATACAATTAATTACAAATATTTTGGAAAATGGCAACGCGCTCGATCCAATAGAAACCATTATCCCTTTTAATGAGGATGAATGCATTGCTCTTATCGAAAACACTAAATTATCACGGTATCAGTAACCCACGATCTGTAAACTGGCCTGTGAGAAAAATGCCGATATCTTTGTGCCATATTATCAACTTACATCAGCGAAACAAAGATGCTATCCTTCTTATAATGATACAAATAATGAAAACGACGTAAATGACGAAAGCGACCGCGACGAAAGTGATGAAAGTGATGAAAGTGATGACATTATTCAAATTACTGAAAAACGTGCTAGTGTACATTTACAGGAATTACTTAATCATACTTGCTCTCGCATCCTACAGATTCCGGAGGTATTAGCCAAAATTGCAGATATGGACCTCAGCTTTCGCTCGTTATGACTTCAAAGTGGGGATGTGATGGGGCCTCAAACCCAAGTCGCTATAAACAAATATTTAGTGATGGAACAACTGATGCCAGTATTTTCATGGTATGTTTAGTGCCACTTACACTCGAAGTTGATGGCGAAGAAGGTCGTCAGATCATTTGGCGTAATCCTCAATGTGGATCTACGAGGAATTGTCGTGTAATCAGCATTGAATATACTAAAGAAACTCCGGATAAAACGAGGATGGCAGTTAAGGAAATTGAAGAGCAAATTGAGTCATTGATACTATCAAGTGTAGAGACAAATTACGGAACATTGAAAGTAAGCCATACATTATATCTGACAATGATAGACGGCAAAGTATGTCAAGCGTTGACCAAAAGACCTTCCTCAGCTTCGTGCACAATATGTCAGGCAACACCTTCACAGATGAACGATTTTGATAAATTGTCCAGAAAACAAGAAAATAAAGAAAATTTCAAATACGGATTGTCAACCTTGCATGCATGGATAAGGTTTATGGAGTGCATTATCCATATTGCTTATAGGTTGTCATTCTGCTCTTGGAGTGCCAAAACTGAAAAAGATAAAGCTGCGATGAAAAATGAAAAACAGCGAATACAGCAAGAATATTTAAGGAGAAATGGACTTTTAATAGATTATCCTCAGCAACAATCAGGAAATTCTGATGATGGAAATACCGCGAGAAGGTTCTTCCGAGATTCAGCATTGGCAGCAGAAATCATTAAGGTTGACCAGAGACTCATTGAACGCTTCGGTATCATTTTACAGGTAACAGTTAAAATTTACATTTATTGTTTCATTCAAAACTACTTTAATTTACACCTCTCAGCTTGCTTAAAATAATTATTTACTTAATAAGGATAATCAAATTGAGCACCAAAATCGAAAGTGCAAACTTTTTCTTTATACTTATTTTCCATAATTTTTTCAAAATAGGATTTTGTAAGTGATTTATTTAATTTTACAGGTTTTGAATTGTGGCGAGAAAATAAATTCAATAAAATTTGACAAGTACGCAAAAGAGACTGCAGAATTGTATGTACAGCTTTATGGTTGCTACTATATGCCAGCATCTGTGCATAAAATTCTTTTTCATGGTGCTCATATAATCAATCATTTTCAACTGATGGGAGTAAGAGCAGTTGCAATGTTAACCGAAGAATCACAAGAATCTCGTAATAAAGATATAAAGTACATTAGAAGATTCAATACTCGAAAATGCAGCAGGGTTGCTTCAATGTCTGATTTATTCCACAAATTATTAATCTCTTCTTGATCCCTATATTTCAAGTATGCGATACAAAATGAAGAACCCAAAACTGCCGATAAGTGACGAGGCAAACAAACTGTTGGTTTTCGAAGAAAATAGTTGAAAAAAAAATTACATGTACATATATTATTTAATAACTTTGTAAAAAATGAATGCAATCAGTCTCAAGTAATTTCGCCGTTCAGTTTATGTTCGAACACAATGAACATAGTTGGTTTAAATTAATAAAAATATTCATTTAAGAAAACTGTAATTGGTAAAATATTATATTGAGAATGCAATGCTATCAACATAATATTACGAGATGAGCAATAAACTGTTTTGTATTATACTTTTTATAATTTCATAGAAAGATCTATTCCGATCAATAAACCCTTTTTGTAATTCATTCGAAAATAATAAATAAATCGAAAATAATAAATAATAAATGCATCCACAATTTCATTTTCAGGTTAAACCTATATATTATGAAAGTCTTAAAAAATGTATACAATTGAAGTACAAAAACCAGATTAAATAAAAACAATGGTCCTGCAGTACTTTTGGGTAAAAAAGTATAACTTTACACATTTTAAATTATTTAGGTTAGGTTATAAGGTTTTTTGGCCCTTGAAAAGATCGTGTCAATGCCTTTACCAATGAAAAGTACGAAAAGAATTTCGGGGATTCGTTTCATGCAAGAGTTTTCGGGATAAAAAATCACTGAGAGGAAATTATATTCTTTGGGTGAAGGGTGGATGGGAGGAGGAGGGGGGAGGGAAATTATGCAAAAAAAATTCTCTTTTGTTTGTACTTACATGCGTGTTCCCATATTTAGATTGTGGTTCTTAGAAAAATGAATTTACGATTATCTTATAGGGGAGTGCCTTTGTTTAAACAATTTATTTAAACAAATTTGTGTATAAAAAAAAAGGTACTTATTCAACTCTCTAATTTGTATGAAAGACTTTGGAAGCTAAAAAATCGTATTTTAGTCATTTACGCAGCTTCCAATAGACACTCAATAGTGATTAAATGTCTTATTTTATAAAAATACACATTAATTGTTAATTTAAAAAAAATTAAAAATTTCTTTTCATAAATCGGGCTCCTTACGTTTCTTTTAAATATACTCAAGATTATTTTCCAAAAAGTTTCATGCAAATCGGTTTAGACTGGGCGGCTGGAGGGGGTTTTGAACAAAAAAAATGGTTTTCAAACCAATGTGCTACGGTCCAAAATAAAGTAAAGTGCTTTAAAAGTAACAAAAATTAAATATATGAGAAAAATGAGTTTAAAGTTTTGATATTTAGTAATAATGTTTCTAATAATATTTTAAAAAATTTAGTTTGCTATACTTTCTTACACAAATAAAAATATTTATCAATTTTCTAGTTTTACTCATTTTTTTAAAATTTAATTTTCACTGATTTTATAAACTAAATTATTTTTTATAACAAAATCTGCACTCACCTATATTTCTCCTATTCAAAATTTAATTGGAAATGCGCCATGTGTCAAAATTTGTTCAATTAAGATGGTCATTAAACCAGGCCTAACCCCTCAAACTGACAGTCAGCTGATCAGCTGAAGAAGTATGTCAGTAGCAGTAGCTTGCTCTGAGTACACATGCTGTGTTATATCACATACTACACAGATAAAAATAATAAATAATATTATAAAATATAATAAATTTGATAGTACAGTATACAGCTATTAGTATATGTTTCAAACTTACTTGTATATTTCATTGGAGTTTATAAAACTAAAGTGAAATGTCTTATGTGCACCAGCTTCATAACGGTCATCTTCAGGAAAGCTTCTCTTTCTTCTAGTTTTACGAGCCTCATGTGTCGTTGATGTTGCTCTTCTTTCTATATAAAAAACTCTCTCTTCATCTGTATTTTGGCCCATTTAATAGCAGCTGCACCTGGTTTTACATCGAATCTATTCATTAATTTGAGAAAAGCATTTTTGCCATCATTGAAGCAAATCAGAGCAATGTTTACTCCAATTTCAAGAACTGCTAGGCCACTGAAGGATGTTTTGGGCACTAATTTCCAGACTGACTGGTTGAAGATCTCGTTGCTATTCTGTGTGAAGCCTCCAACACATCTTTCCAGTAAGGTCTTGTTTGTCAGATCTTGATAAATTGGTTTGATGACTACCAATATCGCAATTGGGATACTGAACTTGTGTTTGACGCTTTTTAACTTCTTTTTGGCCTTGGCTTGTTGCCATTTATACAAACTATTTGCTCCTTTAGGACGCAAGTAGTGTTGAGATTTGGCACCTGTAGATGACTTGTGATAAAATGTCGCTCAAATAGCTTTTGTAATTTTATCGTGTGAGTCACTATGCTCCCTGATTGCATTTCCATAATATCTGGTACGTAGATCAATAACTTGACCTGTTAATCGTCCTCTTCCTCCAATAGATCCGCCATCTGATAACTTTTTACCAGAGTTACTTGTTTTCAAGTTTCTCAAGCGCGTTCCCATCCTCTTTTGTACATGGCCAACACATTCTTTTTTTTCAATGATAAAATATTCTCCATATGGCTTAGCTTCGCATACAGCTCTATAAACTTTTGAATTACCATCTCCTACATAATAATCATATTTGATTCCATACATTTCTTCTGATCTTTTGAAAATTTCTACAATATCTTCCACCTCTATTTTTCCAGAGCTTCCGGAGTGATTAGCTGAACAAACTTCTTGATGTTTTTCACTCCATTCTCTATATTCTTCAGTATCTTCTTCTGGATGTTCTTCACATGTTCGACAAAAACTTTGTTTTGGAGCCACATCTATCACTTTTCCATTTTCATGTCGAATTAAACTTGAGAAACCTTGCAGTGAAGTGTATCCTCTTTTTCTCCATGAACCATCGCCAGATACAATCATCTTATTGTCTTCTTGACTTTCGGTGGTAAAATTTTCTTCCACAGCTGCTTTCATAGACTCTTTGGCAACCTCTTTATTCACTGTTTTTAATTCGATGTTCATATGATAAAAGTTGCTGTGAGAAACTGGTTGAGGTAAATCCATTACACCGCAAAAGGTTTGTAGTCCACTCAATCCATGTCCTAAGGTTCTTGCTGCCAACAAACTCCGCTTATTAATTTCATAAGCATTAGACTTGTTTCCTCCTTTTCTGCTGGTGTCAATAAAAGTAGCTTTCTAACATGCAACACATGTTATAACTATTTTGCTGCCAAGTCCTCTTACATCGACTTCAGAAAAGGTAATAGCTCCATGGTAAGCTTGACAAACTAAAACTTTTTGCAATTGTGAAGAATTACACCGCAAAAGGTTTGTAGTCCACTCAATCCATGTCCTAAGGTTCTTGCTGCCAACAAACTCCGCTTATTAATTTTATAAGCATTAGACTTGTTTCCTCCTTTTCTGCTGGTGTCAATAAAAGTAGCTTTCTAACATGCAACACATGTTATAACTATTTTGCTGCCAAGTCCTCTTACATCGACTTCAGAAAAGGTAATAGCTCCATGGTAAGCTTGACAAACTAAAACTTTTTGCAATTGTGAGAACAGAATAGATACATCAATTATTCTATTGCTGACATCACTAACTTCCACTAAGACTGATTCAGATATTAGCTTTTTGCTTGATCTTAAAAAATTTGCGTTTTCATTCCTTGCAAGTGGACCTGATGAAAATTTTCCACTTACACTGCGCTATTGATATGCAACATTACATTTTTTTTTTCTTCCAAATTTTCTCTTTTTATGTGCATCAGTTCCTGTTACTATTTCTTGAATCGGGATTCATTTTTTCAAATCACCACATTTTTTCAAAATTAATATAAAAATAAAAAGTAATAACTTTAAAAATATGAAAAAGGAATTATAAATAAATAATATATGAAACTTATATACAATATATGAAAGTATAAAACGATAATCAAAAAATATTAATAATAAATATTAAATTCTCGTTTGGTTAATTTTCCAAAATATAGTTACTCAGCAAAATGCATAGCAAGCATTCGAAAAATTATTAATTATAATATTATTCGAAAAATACGGAAGCTTATTCTACAGTCGGCAAAGTAGATTGCTTTATAGATAAGCATAAGCTTGCATTTTCCATAAGTAATGGGTCTTTTTTGCGCCGCTTGATGGCGCTGGTAAGATATATATATATATATATATATATATATATATATATATATATATATATATATATATATATATATATATATATATATATATATATATACACACACACACAAAAATAATGTACAGTGCAACCCCGTAATAAGCGCGCCTAAGCCCGTAAGGGGAAGAATATTTTCCATAAACGGTATACCCCCTCCACGCACTTTCCGCTCGAGTATCTAGCGCTTTCTGTCTCTCTTTCTCTTTCTTCGGCGCCTGACCTCTCAATAAGCGCTCTGACGATCGTCAGTTTGTTGACAACATAGAAGGGCACGTAATACAACGTTTTGAGAGTGAATATCGTTTGCAGTATAGGAAATTGTGCTGTGCATACAAATTTATACTTTTAAGAATATTTAAGTGTACGTGTGTTGATGAAAAAGTCTCTTCTAAACTCTGTTTTGCTTGACGCGCTTATTGAGAGGACAGGCTGTGAAGTCTAACTCGAGCTGGTAGTTTGAGTCAAAGTGGGGATACGCTGTTCTTAGAATTGGGCGAGAATCTAGGAAAACGCGCTTATTGCGAGAGCGCTTATTCCGGGGTTGCACTGTATTTACACCTATGCCTTACTGTGTAGCGCGAAAAAAGTCCCAGTAACCGTTAAAAGCGTGGAAAAGGTAAAAATCAGAAAATCGATAAAAATGAGTTTTATTATTATATCAATAACTTTGCAACAAAAATAAATTTCGTAAAACGGGTTAGACGAACGTTTTCTGCATGAAATTTTCTACCGAAAACGATCATAAAAAAATCGAATTTTTCAACATTTTAACTCAGGCTGGCCCCCTTAAGGCCACCAAAAGATTATGCTCAAGTCTGTCAAAGCTATAGTAGAGACAAAGAAAAATACTGTTGTAAATATTCCTTTAAAGGTAAGCTACAGCGACTCTATCAAAGAAAATTGGCCCAGTACATGTGAGTTTATAGTTATGAAGGAGGTTTTATCAATCTGTCGAATAATATAAAAGTGCAAGAATCTTAATAAAAACATTATAATGTAATATCCTACCCAGGCGGACATAAATTGTGCAGACAATTGTTAATAACTAAATATAGTTTTTATTTGCAATTTTTAAATGCGTGTTTTGAGACGCTAATAAAACTTAATAATAGTTTTTTAAGAATTATTTGCTGTTAGTAACAGTTCTTTACAGTTATTTGTAGTTGTTTACATGTATTTGTCTTTTTTTATTCATCAAATGAGTCATGATAAAAAATGCTAATAACACTTATTTGCATTTTTAATGAAAACAAAATTTTATAACAGTTATTTGTATTTTTATTGAAAAAAAAAATTATAACAGTTACTTGCACTTTCATTGAAAAAAAAATTTTATAACAGATATAAATGATAATTATTTATAATTAAATATTAATATTGTTGTATAATTCATTAAATACATATGTATTAGATTATTAATAGTATTTATTACTGCCCCGGTATAGGGCACACTTTTTACGTTGTTCAGTAATGGCTATTTTACCTTATCATTCAGAAACATAACTAACAGCGATGTTTTTCTTTTCCCCTCTCTCTTTCTCACAACAACTGTTAAACTCTCAAGGAAGAACTTTAATAAGGGCCAAAATATATTTTTATAACAAAACATTTAATACATCCTTTAAAAACTAAACTTAAAAAATCTTTGAAAGATTTTGTATTTTTAACAATTTAGGATAGTATATCTTCCAATGAAAGTATACAAAAAGGCAAGTATGTTTGGTTTTGAATTCTCAAAAAAAAAAACCCACAAGATATTCTATAAAAACTCTCTCGCGCGTCTTTTTTTTCAACAACTATATAAGGACTCCACGAAAAACTTTGAGAAGAGCCTATATATTTTTTTGAAACAGCCAGCAAGACATCCTGCAAAAGAATAATATACTAACAAACTTTAATTTGATGAAAGATTTATAGAAAGTCTTTGAAAAATGTTTTCTCTCAAAAGAAAACATTAACATTTTTTTCTCGAAAATACTTGACTTATACATTTATCTAAAGCAGAAATAATAAAACTTTCTACGAAAGTATAAAATAAAGTAAGTATAATTTTCCCTTAAATTTATAAAATAAAAAGAATTATTTTCATATAACTTTACAACTAATAGTATTATTAATTTGTCATCATACCTAAAAAAACCGCCTGATTATATTATTTAAAAAAATTTTACTAATGTAATCATTTCATCGAGCTCCTTTAAAAAACATTCAAATTTAAAACTTTTGTGAATAACAATACGGCCATTTAATAATGTTATTAATAATATACTATAATAAACTCTCATAACGTTTTCGCAATATGCAATTATTATTTTCTCTTAGAAAGTTGTGAAATCTGTCTAAAAAACTTTTTACAAAACGCAAGTATTAGTCTCTTTCTTCCTCTCTCTCTCTCTCTCTCTCTCTCTCTCTCTCTCTCTCTCTCTCTCTCTCTCTCTCTCTCTCTCTCTCTCTCTCTCTCTCTCTCTCTCTCTCTCCTCCCTCCCTCCCTTTTTAAATTAAACATTTTTTTAAAACAATCAAGACGCTTTTTAGAAACTAATTTGTGACGAGGAAAGCGCCGACATGGGCGACTTCCTCGTACGGGTCACCATTGACTCTCTCTGCCAAGGCCGCCGCTCTAGCACACGCACAGTGTAGCCAAATCTACAAAAGATTTTGCTTTCTGTGTGCAAGATGCGGCGATGGCAACATGGTGAGGCGCGAGCCGAAGCCGCAATGAGATGGCAGAATGGAGAGAGAGGGGGGCAGAAGGGAGGGAAGGGAGGCGGGCCAGGCAGGAGAGCGCGCCGACAGTAGCGTCAGTATGAGCTTATGGCTCAAGCGCAATAATTGCTCGGTATTCACCTCGCGCATACAAGCCCAGCAGAGCCACGCCGTCAGTGAGCACGCAGCCAACTCGTCGCCCAGCTACCTCAGCATCGTCGAGCAGCAGCAGCGGATTTGTCCCGCCGTTAGCGCACAGGGCGCGACGGCATTCGCCGCAGCAGCGTCCAGAGGCAAGGCACCGCGGTAGTACCGCCGTCAGCGTACGGAACTCGACGGCTTCTGCAGTGACAGCGACAGCGACGTGGGCAGCAGCGAGCACAGCGTAGGCGAGTACTGGAACGTTTGTTAAAGCCGGCCGTGGTCGATCACGCGTTGCGAGACGGGTGCGCCTGAGTCCTTGTGATCCGCGCAGCCCGAGTGAGTTGAGACGGCGTTCCCGGAAAAGGTGAACACGTCTCCTCACAGATAATAGCGAGAGTAGAGAAACTCCTGGTTGCGTGGCGCGTCTTCGTGACGCGCATATAGCGTGCTCGTGCGAGAGTTTGCATATAGTAGTAATCTAGAATAAAGCACGTGTTATGATAATGTTAAATTGAGAGTTATTCTATTAACCCTTCTCTCCATACGCATATCCTTAACGGTTATCCCACCGTTCCCGCGGCAGGCGGAACTTCGATCTCCGACCTGGGTAATATAAATTAGTTGTGGTGTCGGTATTGGGAAAAGAAATACAACGTTACAAATTTTTAAAGTACGTTCTAACAACACAATTTATCTAGTCTTTTTATTTCTTCTAATCTCATCTATTCAATAAGCCCTCTCTACAAATGGTAATAATTTATTTCATGACTGTACAAATAATAATATTGTTAATATAAAACTTTCTATAAAAGTATAAAATAACGCAAGTATAGAAGTTTTTTCTGTATAATCTACCCTCCCTCCCTCTTGTCACCCCCCCTCTCTCTCTCTTGCTAGCCCTCTTTCTCAACCTCCATCAAATTCTGTACCAATAAGTTTAATAAGAGCTTAAATATTTTTTTAAAACAATAAACACGTTCTATAAAAAACTAATTTTTTAAGCATGTTCTAACAACACAATTTGTCTAGTCCTTTTATTTCTTCTAATCTCATCTATTTAATAAGCACTTTCTACAAATGGTAATAATTTTTTTCAGGACTGTACAAATAATAATATTGTTAACAAAACTTTCTACATAAGTATAAAATAAGGCAAGTATAGAAGTTTTTTCTGAATAATCTATAAAATAATAATATTTATGATTTTCTAAAAGAAATCAAATAAATACTAGCGAAAAAGTCTTTTACTTCTACGAGTCAATGTACGCTTAACAGATTATATGTAAGTATTTTCAAATTTTTCACTGCAAATCAAACAAACGAAAGTTGTGGAATCAATTATCGATAATAGTCAACTGATGCTAACAACTCTTCGAAACAAATGTATGACTGTTCCCAGATATGTATTCAAATTTGTTCAACACAGATATGTATTCAATTTGTTATACAAATATAAACACGAGAAAGTACTAAAATCAACTTATTATAGTCAAATACCCATAAGTTAACTTGACTGACATAATAAAACTTTTCGTACCTCAAGTGTAGAATTAAATTTTACGCCCACATTGTAATATCAAAATTATTCAGCCAGCAGGTATAAAGTACTACGTAACGCATAAGAGACATAATATAGTACACATACTCCTACAAATCTTTATAGAACCGATACACTTTATGCCCATGCCGGCGAGAATTATTTTAATTATATAACTATAATGCCTTCTCTTTATTTCTAGAAATCATAAGAATTTTTTCAAATATTTATGAAAAATCAAAGCTTATATAAAAAAATTAGTAGTTGCCAACACATCCCTATTTTTCATTATTCTTTCTCAATTTTGAACTTTCTATAATATTACACATCTTGGGAGGACAAGGGAAGTCTAGACCTACTCTAGGAGGGATGGTTCTCCGTTCTCCAATACATACTTGGCGAGCCAGACAGTTTGCAGTTCAAGGTGTAGAGATGGTCATTTTCGTATAAATAGTCATATGTTTAACTTCTACCTATTAAATACTTATCTATCACCCTTAATCTATCACTCTGTTCTTAAATAGAAAGTGCAAACTCTGTTCTTAAATGGAAAGTTAAACATATGACTATTTATAAGAAAATGACCATGTCTACACCTTGAACTGCAAACCGTCGGACCCGCCAAATATGTATGGAGGAAAGGAGGACGATCCCTCCTACAGCAGCTTTCGACTTCTCTTGTCCTCCCAAGTTGCGTAATATTATAGAAAGTTCAAAATTGAGAAACAATAATGAAAAATAGGGATGTGTTAGTAACTATGTAATTTTGCTTCCTCCTAGAGGAAGCTTTGTGATAGTAAATTTTTGAGTTGTTGTAAAAACATGTTATGATTATGTTTCGAAGTGTTAGGAATCAAAATATATGGTTTTTCAAAAATATCTGTATGGATGTGTGCGTGCGTGCGTGCGTGCGCGCGCGTACGCGTGTGTGCGTGTTAGTGTGAACGCCTACTGAACGAATTTTAATCGTTCGCGGCTCATTTTTTTCTGTTTTTTGATTGCGGATCAAAAATCCGTTTTTTGTTTCGTAGATTCGTTTTTCTTTTATGGTGAATTATCGATTTTCAAACAATGGATTCTTGCGTTTTTTTAATGACAGGATTGAGATATTGAAATCAGATAAAAAGCATTTTAAAGAGTATAAAAGTACCTATATTTTCTAAAAAAAAATTTGTAGCCATCACGGTTCTTTTGTTATTAACAAAAACGTGTTTTTTTTTAAAAGCTTATAACTCCCAAACTAAACGGTCAAATTTTTTGAGAAAAATCATGAAAATACAGAATATAAATAGCTATAATCTGTAAAAATTTTAATTCATTCTGTTGGTTATTTTTTGAGAAAAAAATTGAAAAATGAAAAAAATGAGTTTTGTATGTCCAACGATTACGGGAGTAAAATTGACTTAATCGCTTCAAAATTCTTTGTAGAGGTAGATTTGGATAGTTCTCAGTCTAGTTCTTTGGGTAAAATGATTAGTCCATAAATTTCAGAGATATTTGAGGTTAAAATTTTTTAATCTTGTTTTCAAATCGAAAATTCTCGAGAACGGCTCTATCTATCTGAATCGGATGGGTAGCTTTCGAAAGAGAATTAAAATACCTATATTTTCTAAAATATAGTACCTTCCCTTCCATATCCTTTAAAAATTCTGGACTGCACTTTAATTATTATAATATTGTGCATAATTCTTGACTGCTATTTATTGTTTCAAATAGCTTCTAAAAATTTAAAGATGTATTTAAACACATATAAGGAAAAAAGTGATTGATAAGTTAGTTACCTTCCATAACTATTATCTTTCGCCCTGAGTATCCGTTAAATTCACTTATTAAATTAACATAAAACGTCGGGTGTTTCCTTCAATTGATAAATAATATTGTCTGCTTCGGCTAAAAATAATGCAGATGGGGGGGGGGGGTATTTGGGAAATAAAATTGAGAACGATTAGTAGTGGTTAGGGTGTGGAAAGAATCGTCATCCCAGTGACGCAAATGGTAGCGTAGCTGCCCGGTATGCAAAAGGTTGTCGGTTCGATTACGACCTGGGCCGTTATTTTGTTGGTTCTCATTTTTTATCTTATACGTTTACCTTCCCATTCCATATCCTTTACAAATTCTTAATTGCACTTTAATTATTATAATATTGTGTATAATTCTTGACTGCTATTTATTGTTTCAAATAGCTTCTAAAAATTTAAAGATGTATTTAAACACATATAAAGAAAAAAGTGATTGATAAGTTAGTTACCTTCTTTATCTATTATCTTTCGCCCTGAATAGCCGTTAGATTCACTTATTAAATTTTTTAAAATAATGTACTTAATACGTACTCACACACCCAACACACCTTGCTCCCACCACAATCTTTCCATAGAACATATAGGAATGGGCACCCCTTTAAATTTTGTAGTTGTTGAGCAAATGAATTTCAGAGATATTTGAGCTTAAAATTTGTCAAGTCGTAATTTCTCTAGAACGGCTGTATGTATCTGAATCAGATGGGTATCATTCGAAAGAGAATCATAATAATTATATTTTCTTAAAAAAAGTTATAGTTATGACGGGTATTTTGTTATTTAAAAAAATGTGTTTTTTTTTAAAAGCTTATAACTACCTCATTAAAAGTATTACTTATGTCGACTGCAATTTACTATCAACAGATGAAAATTTTTCCATCGGTCTTACAGTCTTATAAATTAAATTAAAATAATTAAACTTATGGCAGTCAGATTGCCCTCGTTTATAATCACCCCCGCAGAATCTGAAATAAAAACTTAATTACAACCTGGAAAAAAAAAACTTTATTAGCAAAGGACTATCTGACTGTCCCCACGACCAAATTGCCCAACGTTTCGACCCCGCTTCGACTCCTCCTCAGGGACTGAAATAAAATCCGCGATACACCTCCTTATATACCCACACCCACTTATTTCCCCTCCCCACCACCATCCACCTTCCCCTTTCCAACTTACCATTCTCACTTAAATTAATAAAGAATGATAAATGTTATCTAATTTACTTGACTCTATCATTAAATTTACATCATTTCGATTCCTTAGAATGTGAATACTTTCAAGGCTTTCCCTCTTATATTTATTCTAAATCCCTTGTTCCAAAATATCCACACTCCCAAAATCGAAAGAATGCAAACTATTTCAACAATGTTCTTTCAAACCCGATGTAAAATTTGTACTACGTAAACTATATTGATGTTCATATATTCTCTTCTTCAAATATCTACCCGTTTGACCAATATAACATCCATTACAATCCCTACAATTAATTTTATAAACTACTCCCGATTTTAAACCTTTATCATCTTTGTCTTTACAATTACTAAATAACCTTTCTAAATTATTATCATTTCTAAAGAAAACTTGAATATTATGTTTACTAAAAACCCTTCTAATCCTTTCGGACAAACCTCTAACATATGGTGAACTAAAATATGTGTTCTTTCCATTTCTATTCCTTGTTTGATTATCTGCTCGCTTCTTCAATCCACCATTATAAATTTCCCACACTCTCTCATCAATCATTTTATGAATAAATTTTACCGGATAATTATTCTTAATAAATGTTTCTCTAATTAAATTAAAATTCTTCTTCTTAAAATCTTTATGTGACAATTTAATCGCTCTGTCAATGACACCTTTGATCGCACCTGTCTTGTTTCCGAATTGGTGGTGAGAATCAAAATTTAAAAATCTACCTGACCATGTAGGTTTTCTATACCAATCTAATTTCACTCTATTATTATTAACTCGAATGACTCTAATATCTAAAAAACTCAATTGATTATCTGACTCGACCTCTTTTGTGAATTTAATCCTATCATGGATAGAATTAAACACATCCACCATATCATCCACAAACCATTACCAGGTACAACTGCAAAAATGTCATCAACATATCTTTTAAAATAATTGACTGAAAAACCAACTTAGACAAAGCAACACTTCCCAATTTTTCCATTACTAAATTCGCTATAACAGGTGACAAAGGTGATCGCATTGGACAACCATATCTTTGCTCATATAAACTATTATCAAAAGAAAAAATTGTATTTTTAAAAATCAAATTAAGTGCCTTTACAAATTCATCTTTTGTTAAACTAGTATGTACGTTAATTTCAAACCATTTATCTTGTATAATATCATTCAACAACTCTAGAGGTATATATGTAAACAAAGACACTACATCCAATGAAATCATTGTATGATCATTCGGAATAACAATATCTTTCATTATATCATAAAAACTCAAACTATCTTTAATATGAGGCGTTTCACGTCAACTGTCCCAGCGCGCGGCGCGCGAGCCCCAAATCCTGCTATTTCAAACTCATGTTTATGATACTAAAAAGTACTTAAAAAAATTGTTTGATAAGCGTTTTCTACGTATTTTTTCCTCAGCTTTCCAATGATGTAGGTAGTTTTTTAAAAATTTCCCATTTTCATCTTCAAAAACTCTTTCGCATTCTATTTCTCGCACAAAACATCTCGGGCACTCTTTGGAAAATATCCTTTCCTACGTAAAAAATGCTCAGCTTTCGATCTAGAGGGTCAAAAAAAACTATTAAAAATACACTTTTTGAGATCTAACATGTTTTGTACTTTTTGAAGGTGAAAATCGAAAATTTCGGAAAAACTGTTTACGTCATTGGAAAGCTGAGGAAAAAATACGTCGAACATGCTTATCAAACAATTTTTTCAAGTACATTTTAGTATCATAAATGTGAGTTAGAAATAGCACGATTTGGGGCTCGCGCGCCGCGCGCTGGGACAGTTGACGTGAAACGCCTCATATATGAATTTGTTTTACCCACTATCTTGAACAATATATTAGACAAAAAACTCGCCAGTCTATAAGTCGGAAAATTTATTCATGATATTATTATTCTATATGTCAACTGTTCTTTGTGAATCTTAGGCATCCCATAACATTTAGCTACAGTGCCATTTTCAAATTTTAAATATTTAAACATACTATCCTTAATATAAGATTATGTTTTCCAATGCATCAATAATTCTTTCAATTTATCTTGAAGTCTATTGATATGTAGATTCCTAATTTTCACGTAAGTAGTATCATCATCCAACATAAGTTGAATTTTATTTATATAATCCCTTTTATCTGAAACTATCTGCTTTTTGGAAAATCATATTCGGATTCTCTCTCAAGAATTTCTTCGTTATTTTTAATTCATGCAACAAATTATCGTTCAAATAATTATCAAATCTATTTTCTCTTTTAAAATTATTAATAACTTTAACTAAAGAACTCCTACATTATTTTTTAAACTCTAGATTAAAACTACTAATACTACTTTCTACGATAGCGACGATATTCTTGATCGGAAGAGCTTTTCTTGAATATGATATTCCAAATTTAGCACCCTTTGACATGATATTATATTTATCGCTTCTTCTGGTATTACTTTGTCCATTAGATTTCTAAACCAATCTTTATTAACGTTGGGCAATTGGGCAATTTGGTGGTGGGGGGCAGTCAGATAGTCAGTAAATAGGCTAATAAAGATTTTTTTTCCAGGTTTTAATTAAGTTTTTATTTCAGATTCTGCGGGGGTGATTATAAACAAGGGCAATCTGACTGCCATAAATATTAATTATTTTAATTTAATTTATAAGACTGTAAGACCGATGGAAAAATTCTCATCAGTTGAATTATAACTACCTAATGATATTACATATGTATATATTATGTTAATTCTAGGGCATTGTTTCCCATTGATCTAAATAAATAAATAAATTTAAAAATTAATGCTCTTTAATCTTCATAAATAAATTGAATTATAATTATGCCATCAATTTTTTAAAAAATTATAGATTTTCTTATTAAAAATTAATGAAAGGAATCAACAAATTAAGTTTGAGAAAGCTACGGGCCAACGATTGGCAGCTTTTTTTTTATATAGGCTTTGATTTTTCATAAATATCTGAAAAAATTCTTATGATTTTTAGAAATAAAAAGAAGATATTATAGTTATATAATTAAAATAATTCACGCCCTCACGGCCATAAAATGTATAGGTTCTATAAAGTTTTGTAGGAGCATGTGTACTATATTACGTCTCTTGGGCATTACGTAGTACTTTATACCTGCTGGCTGAATAATTTTGATGTTACAATGTGGGCGTAAAATTTAATTTTACGCGCGGGGTACGAAAAGTTTTATTATGCCAGTCAAGTTAACTTATGGGTACTTGACTATGATAAGTTGATTTCAGTACTTTCTCGTGTTTATATTTGTATAGAAGGTTGGACAAATTTGAATACATTTCTGAGGACAGTCATACAGTTGTTTCGAAGAGTTGTTTGCATTACTTAACTATTATCGATAAGTGATTTCGCAACTTCGTTTGTTTGATTTGGAGAGAACAATTTGAATATACTTACATATTATCTGTTCAGCATACATTGACTCGAAAAGTAAAAGACTTTTTCACTAGTATTTATTTGATTTCTTTTAAAAAATCATAAATATTATTATTTAATAGATTATACCGAACAGTGTCGGAAGAGGCTGTGCCGGTTATTGAGGTATTCATGCCCATCAGGCTTATGGCCAGACAACGGAAACTTATTTACGATAATAAAGACCGGCTAGGGAAGGTTAGCGCATCAGCAGAAGCAAGAGAAAATGTACTAGGCGCGTGGCAGGCCGAGTGAGACCGCGCCGTAGAAGGAAAGTGAGCACGTAGCCTCATTGGGCGGATTACCTAACGCAGTTTCCCACAGTACATGGGTTCTTCCTCGCCTATCATCACAAGATGGGCAAGGTACGAAGCTTTGCATGCGTGTACAGTGGGGTAGGTATTGATGACGTGGAGCACACCTTCTTCGTGTGCCGCAAATGGTCAGATAAAAGAATCGAACTAGAGCACATAATGGGGCATATAACACCAAACACCATAATTGATGCGGTGGTTAGAAAGAAAGAATATTAGGACGCAGGCTCGAATTTCATAGAGAACGTGCTACGCGAGAAAAAAGCCGAGGAACACCTTGTCGACTATGCTAGAATAGTGGGTGTCAGGTTAGGGTAGAAACAGACATATTAAACGTAGGTAGCTTAACACGTAAAGCGCAGGATAGAGTAGACAAGAGTAGGATAATTCCCTTACCGGAATTAGGGACACCGCGCTGAAATAATCCGAATAGGCTGCCGGCGCGGAGAACCAAGTCCAGGGTATGGAGGTGGGAGTTTAGTGGGCATTGTCCCTCCAGGCTCATCGTCCTCATTGTAGGCGAAAAGGTTGGGGCGACTGAGTCCCACACACAGGGATTTGGGACCCGCATGTCCCCCCAACGGTGCGTTAATGCATTCTCCAACTCTGCGGATAAAAAAAAGTACACGAATTGTTGAAAGATTTTATTGGGTTCATCCACGCGTTTTCAGGGTGTGACACAACATCTGCCTTTTTAAGCAAGGCAAAACGACGATGATGAAAATTTTATCCAATAATAATGAGATATGAAATCAAATAAGTATTTTTAATTCCGAGAACGCAAAAAAATCTGATTTGTTAAAAGCTGGTGAAAAATTGATTACAGTTGGTTAGTCTCTATGGAGAAAAATTAAATAAAGATGAGCCCTTAAATAAACTTAGATACCGACTGTTTAAAAAATCGGCCGTAAACAAAACGTTCAACTTGGCCGTCTTTCCACCAACGAGTGAAGCCTTGGCAGAGAATTGCTTCCGGGTGTACTTCCAGCTACAACAGTGGAAATCATTTTTGAATTATAATCCAATGGATTGGCGCTGGAAGAGCACCAAATTCGGATTAATGCCTATGGTATAATATAAATATTATATTATTTACATTATACACACAACAGCAGAAATTCTCCCAAAAAACATCGTGCAGGTAGTATCTTGCAATTGCAAAAAAGGATGTCGAAATTGTTATAGACAATATGCAGCCATGCTTTTAATCAAACTCGCTACGAAGAGGATGTATTATATGCTTGTATTGACGACAACGATGAAGATGATGTAGATCCTCCGAGCAACAAGAAACCACGCACTGTGCACAACGATTAATTCATATTGCTATTTCGATATTTGTTTTTCTTGTTATATCATATAAAGAATTTAAAAATTAACAAGTAAGTTAGTTTGTAGGAAGCAGAATACTATTATAAAAAGATTTTTGTAAATCTATACATGAAATAAATTATTATTATTTTTTTTTATTTATTTATTTACCAGAGTAATACAGTAGTAATATATGTTATTGTTAACTTCAATACACACGTTATTTATCTGAAGCAATAAACATTCTATGGAGATAGTCATAGCTACCTGTACATAGGTCCGACGCATATAATAACACTTACAACAAACTTAACTTTTTCGTACCGAGATCCCTTTTTGGAGGAAAAAGTGATTTTTTTTGTATATTATAATTGTGAGGGCTTCATCTAAGATCAATCTTAGATGAAGCCCACACAGTTTTTTTTTCAAAAGTGTCCATAAGTACTATTTTCCAAGTGGGTCCTGGAGGACCCATACGGTCTTAATGAAATTCTTTTTTTTTAAATCAGAAAATGTTTATATTTAAATAAATTATTTATTTACATAGTTATATGTATACATGGCATAGCAAATATAACAAATTATATATATACATAGAAATGTATACAGAATTATATATTTTAAACATTAATTTATACACAAGTCCCAAAAAATATAATTAAATCCTAATCTAAACAGCACTTTTACAATAACTTTATAAACGTAAATATAAAAGTTATATATATATATATATATATATGTATGTATTGTAACGGGCGCCGATATAAGTTATGAGAATCACGTATACTGCGTTGCGAGATTCGAATCTCGCGCGAGTTATATGAACGTTCCAGCACAGTAAATCGATCGATTGGCATCTTCCAATGAACCTGCAAGAGTAAACATTACTATTATTAAAAGACAATGGAATAATGATAAGGCTGTTGCCTAGTGAGCTCTCGCACCGGCGACGAGCAGTCTCTATCGGGCTTCCAATCTGTTCAGACGTCTTTTCATAAATCTATCTTGATTAACGCATTTGATTAATTAATTTATTTACCTTTCTACCTGTGTGAGTGCACCTTCTTTCGGTCGCATATCTGACTTGTAATTTAACTGGCGCTGCGGACAGGATACCGCGAGGTTGTAGACTTTCGATTCTCCACCAATTGCGTGACGGAAATCATCATCGCGGAATCCACCTTACTACGTCGAACCTGGATCCCACTTGCAAACAGAGGTTCATCTAGAAATCATCAAAGTAAGTCTTTCAAATTTCCTTCCTATACTACCCTATCCTAAAATACGATTGATCATTGAGAAGTCAAAATGGCACAACTTACTCCTGTAGAACAATTTAAATTAAGACTATACGGCGCGAAGCAATTCCAAAATACGAAGGAGGGACAAAACTTTTGTCACATTTTATCCAGCAGTGTAGCAAATTCTCTTAAAGTCTTACTACAGCTGATGCGGTAATAAATGAAGCATTATTTGCTTTGATAAAATCGAAAATTAGTGGAGAAGCTTTAGATTTAGTAGTTGCTCATAATCCGACAACTTGGGATGCATGTAAAACACTTTTAATTAGTAGATACAGTGATCCTAGTTCAGAAGAATTATTATTTAATAAACTCAGTATTTGCTTTCAACAATCAAATGTGCTGATGAAATTAAAAATCGTTTGAATAAAATAAAAGAACATATACAGCTAAATGAGACAAATGGAAGTATAGTTACTATGAAAAGTACATTTTATGAAAAAGCTGCAAAGAATGTATTTATAAGAGGAATTAAAGAACCATATCATACACATTTAACTCATTTTGACTTAGCCGATATCGAAGAATGTCTAGTAAAATGCAGGAAACTTGACAATCATGAACAACAAGCAGCTTTTCTTACTTTTATGAGACAACGTGAAAATAAGCCAAAATCAACTGTTTTTACTACAGTTGAAAATACGAAGAATAATAATCTGTTTCATGTAACTTCGACTGGCAATGTATCACGACCTATCACTACACAGGTCACTTTAAACGAAAATTTTATACTATGAATATGGATAGAATTATTCAAAATTATATTAACCAATGCGAAATATGTCTTGAACATAAGTATGAGAGAAATCCTTACGAAACAGAAACATATGGACCTATAATAGCCAACAGACCACTTCAACATATACATATGGATATATTCCATTTTAATAAAGAAAAATTTCTCACTATTATAGATATATTTTCAAAATATGCCCAAGCTTATCATCTACCCGATGGAAATGCAACTACTATTTTAAATAAATTTCGGCATTTTGCATCACATCATAATTTCCCAGATAAAATAACAACAGATAACGGAAGTGAATTTAATTCATCTGTATTCAAAGAATTCTGCAGAATTCATAAAATAGATTATCACCAGACTACTATCAACAGACATACTTCTAACGGGCCAATAGAAAGATTACATTCTACTTTAAAAGAAAAATTAAGTATATTAATAAATCAAAATCCAAGAGAAATAACAAAAAACCATATGACGACTGCAATGTTAATTTACAATCAAAGTATTCATTCTGCCACAAATTATACTCCTTTTACTCTACTTTATGGATCTTATGATGAATTACATAAGCATATTATAGACCCCGATGTTGATACTATTGAAAAATATAATGAAATTAGAAAAAACGAAATTCTTCCATTTTATGAAAATTTATATAAAAAGCAACGTGAAAATCAACGCTTGACTGTTGATTCAAATAAAACATTAGAAAATAAAGAGGTATTTGTAAAAACACATCAACAACAACGTGACAAAACAGCACCTCGTTATAAAAAATTATTGATAGAAAAACAAAAAGGGCCCTCATTAGATTGTTATGTACATGGCCAAAAACGTCGTTATAATTTGAAAAGTGCAAAGAAATTAAGAGAAGTTTCTTTATTTTTTCAGGAAGATGAAGATGATACTGATTCTGATGACGCCAATTCTATTTGCGAGGAGTATGGAGATAAATCAAAATTCAACGCATTATGATTATAAACGAGGAATAGGAAGAATAATAGAAAATTATCACTACGTACATTTTTATATAAATACAACATCTATTAAGAATACCTATAACAAAATTCTCATCGATTATACTTTATTATCTTGCCGAAAAGAATTAAGGAATTCAAGCGAGACTATTATGTAACGAAATTTACCAAGATTTACAAGAAATTACAGCACAATACAAACACGAGAGAACTAAAAGAGGATTGGTAAACGGATTAGGAAAAGTCATTAAATTTATTTTTGGAAATCCAGATGCCGATGACTTAGACGAAATAAATAATTATTTGAATGCATTACAACAACAACAACAAAATGAGGATATTTTAGTACTTAATAAATCAATTAGCGTAATGAATAAAATTACTAAAGATATAAATAATAATACTGAAATAATTAACAAAAATTCACATAATCTTGCAAACATACTTAATGAACAAAATAATTGATTTGATCTTTTCGAAGCTGTCATTACACTAATAATACAAGAACAACACTTTTTAAATTTATTAGGGAAAATTAAAAGGTCATTTGTTTTTTCAGGAGAAATGTTTAATTTAGAAATTTTATCTCACGAATATCAGATGTAAAATCTCATTTATTAGAACTTTACTCATAAAAAGAATTAATTTTACATTATCATAATTTATTAGACTTTCGGTTTGCTCTGGGATCAATCGTAACTATCCATGATTCCATAATCTATACCCTTAAAATTCCAATCCTTAATCCTATCGAATTTTCCTTATTTCAAAGACTTGCAACAATCAACTACAGCAATCAGTCAGAAATTATTACTACACCATGGAAATTGTTAAAAAGGCCAAGGAAGATATTTTCTCACAAATGTCAACTGATATATCCGTCAAACCATTTATGTTATCAAATTATTTCTGAGGAAGCCAAGTCACTTATAATCTCAACAAATCTACCGTTAATATTGGCATACCCATTACCTTACAATATGACTTTAATATCAAGTAATTATCCCATAACAATTTAATATAACAAAGTATAAACAACAATTCAAGGAATACATCTTCTCCAGGGAAATGATATTTATATCCAAGGTCATAACATAGACACCAATCTCGGAGAATTTAAACAACCAGAAGTTTTACCTTTAATAATTGAAAATCATCAACGGAGTTTTGAACCATTGAAAACTCATTTTACCTACAATGGCTACACCAGCATTTAAGCAATTTGGGATTGAATTTCATACATCTGTAACCTCACTAACATTGGTCATATTTATTATTTTAATGGGAATAATTTATTTACTATTTAAACATAAAAATAAAAAATGTCAACAAATCCAACTTAAAAAGGACGAGGGCATCCTTCAACTTAGACAGGGAGGAGTTATATTAACGTTCCAGCACAGTATAGCGATCGATTGGCATCTTCCAATGAACCTGCAAGACTAAACATTACTATTGTTAAAAGACAATGGAATAATGATAAGGCTGTTGCCCAGTGGGCTCTCGCACTGGCGACAAGCAGTCTCTGTCGGGCTTCCAATCTGTTCAGACGTCTTTTATAAATGTATCTTGATTAACGCATTTGATTAATTAATTTACTTACCTTTTTACCTATGTGAGTGCACCTTTTTTCGGTCGCATATCTGACTTATAATTTAACTCGCACTTGTACGTATCATGAGCGATAGTGCGCCACGCGGCGCGCGAATGTGGCAAATGGAGAAGAAGAGGAAGCCGCCGCGCCGTTACCGATGCGACGCCGCGGCCATGCTGTTGACCGCCATGACACACGAGAGTAGTGGTCCGTCACCGCCGCGCATCCTGCGGAGTAGAGCGTGTGTGCTGCGCCTCCACCGCTGCAACCGTGACCGCCACAGCGCCGTCATCAATCATGAGGGAGCGTGAGAGGGAGAGAGATAGAAGCTCCACGTGGACGGGACAGTGAGGCTTGCTCCATCCCCGGTCCCCTTACAGCGAGTGCGAGAGAGATAGCTTGCGATGGCTGGCCAGCCACGAGTGAGTAGGTACTTTTAGTTGTGTGCGCCTGTACGGGCGTGCGGCCCCCCCCCCCGTCGCAGAGAAACGACGCTGCGGGTGCAGCGACTGCGCACGTCCACGTGACGAGTGGGAATTGTCCCGCCATGTCTCGGCCTGCGCGTGTTTTTATATTAGTCACTGTTCGGGTTTCGCGCCCCTCAGCGCGATTAACTTGATTTGAATAAACCCCTTTATTTTATCTTAACAGTCGAGTCACGAGTATTTATTTACCGCACCTAACCTATGCATGTTTCCTGAATACCGCCCTCTACCCTTTTCAGCAGCTGCAGCTAGTCGCAGGCCTTGCCTCCTAGAGGAGCATCGGTAGCGGGAGTATCTTATCAGCCGCTTGGAGGTTATACCAAGCGGTGTTGTACGGGAAAGACCGGCTGCGCTGATAACGCTAGATCATAGCGAGCAGCCGGTAGTTCGCGGGCAGCAGTTGGCAGCAGCGGCAGAGCGCAGCGCCGGCTCTAGTAGAAAGTGGCCTAGGCTTTCTACAATAGAAGCCGGGTTCGCATGTTCGGAACCTGTGCAGAGGCCCTTCTGCCGGACTCCAGATAATACTACAACGGTGAGTCGCCCGAGCGTAGAATACGCACGTATATTACCCCGCGAACCCCTGTGAGGGATTAATACCCTCTCCCTAACTGCACCCCGTTACAGTATATATATATATATATAATTAATCCCTCACAGGGGTTCGCGGGGTAATATACGTGCGTATTCTACGCTCGGGCGACTCACCGTTGTAGTATTATCTGGAGTCCGGCAGAAGGGCCTCTGCACAGGTTCCGAACATGCGAATATGAGTAGAGCATATGAGTAGAGTGTCAAAAAATATTCGACACGTATTTTTTTTTATCTGCGGAAAACACATCTAATATATATATATATATATATATATATATATATATATATATATATATATATATATATAAATATATGAAACGCTAGTTATGCAGACACTTTCCGAAATTTAAATAGACTTATGCAGACAGAGACCGACTTATGCAGACGTCAGCATAAGTAGAGAGATTATTTCTTTAGTCACGCTAGACTTGTGCAGACACTTGTATAAACGGTACTACACTTATGCAGACAGGTCACGTGGTCTTATACATTGGTGTCAGCATAAGTCCATGTTTATATGATTATATATATATATATATATATATATATATATATATATATATATATATACATAGATATGTGTGTACGTGCGCGTGTATCTGTATATTACGTATTACACGTAAATGACAGGACCGTTATATTTTATTTATCGGTAGGACCGACTCGGTCCTGTAGGACCCACTACATTTACGTAAGATGCCCCGCTAACAGGATTATGTTATTGAACTTGGAAAGTGATAAATTCTTAGTACGTTGTCTCATTAACAAGATCCACCACTCACAAGGAAAGGATACTTGGTGTTCGCCTCCGATTTTCATGAAACTTCGCATATGAGTAGAGTGTCAAAAAATATTCGACACGTATTTTTTTTTATCTGCGGAAAACACATCTAAGGGGTGAAAACCGCCCATAAGTTCACCCCCAAAAACCGTTTTTTTTAATATCTCAAGATGGAATCGGAATTTTTTAATGAAACCAACACCTATTTGTTTCTTATGAAAAGTTGAGTTTTTCGGCACAGTTTTAATGCTGGGGGTTGCATCCCCTAATTTTTATAAGGGTAAATATGATATTTTCCCTTGTATTTTATATATAAAAATGTTATAATGAGCTAAATTTGATAGAAAATTGCCATGCTATAAAGAAAATTGAAAATTATAGTTGACCTGTTTCGAGATTTAAAAATAAAAACACGTTGACGGGGTGAATTACCCCTAATTTAATTAATCAGCTTTTTGTTAGTGTCTCCCTCCGATTTTCATTAAACTTTGCAACTGGTTAGAGTATCGAAAAATATTTGACACGTATTTTTTTTTATCTGTGGAAAAAGACATCTGGGGGTGAACAGCACCCTTAAAGTTCACCCCCAAAAACAGTTTTTTAATATCTCGAGTTGGAATCGGAATTTTTTAATGAAACCAACACCTATTTGTTTCTTATAAAAAGACGAGTATTTGGACACAGTTTTAATGATAAGGGGTTGCAAACCCAATTTTTATGGGGGTAAATATATTTTTTTTCACCCTGTTTTTAAAATAACAGTTTTGACGAGCCATATTTGATTAAAAAATGCCATGTTGTAAAGAAATTTAAAAATTATAGTTGACCTGTTTCGAGGTTTAAAAAAAACACACAGAAGGGGTGAGCTACCCCTACTTTAGTTATTTATCTTTTAGTGATTAAAAAAAATTGATCACAACATTCTTTTTGATTTTTAATTTTGAGATGTTTATTTCAAATCATATTTTACGTGAAATACTAAAATTGACTACTAAAATCTAATACATTAAATGAAAATTTGCAAGAAAACTTTTATCAATTATTTTTTTTGTTTATGAAATTAATGATGAAATTATTTATAAACAAAGAATTTTTCTGGGTAAAATTCTATTAAAAATTCATCTTTTTTCCATTATATTAGGACAATATTTCATTACCCGTATTAATACTTGTATTGTTGATGTCATAAAAATTTAAGTTTTTTTTTATCAACGAAGGTTTCATTCTTACCAAAATATGCAATATAATTATAATTATATTAAATTTAAATTACAATTTTCAATGTCATCACGCTTCTACGAATATTTTTTTCGCGACGACATTTATAAAAATATTGGTAAGTTAAAAATAAACTTTGAATACGACATAATTCTCGAGTAAACAAGAGATATTTTTATTCGATTGTGGTCAGTTTGTAGTGTTTTTTTGTATTGACTACACGCTAGTTACTAAGCTGATTACATATTGTTGGTGTTTATACAATTGTTTAAGTTGATATAATTATACATTTTATTATATACTCTTAAAAAAAAAATTTTAAATTACGCATTGAGTATACAGAAAATATATTATTAAAAAGGGCTTGTAAGTATTGCTATTTTATTTTTAGTAACATGGACGAAACGTTTAAACAAATAAGAACATTCTTGAAAAAAATAAAATAGTTTAAATATTAAAATGATATCTAAAGCCAAATAGTAAGTTTGATTAAAAGAAGTGATATAATGTAAATAGGATTATTATAAAAACGTAAAATAAAATCATGATTCTAATAATGTTCAATTTATTAATATAACCATGATAAGAATATTTGTAAAAAAACATCGACTTGGTTTCATTTTTTTTCTAGAGTTAATAGAATTTATGATATTTATTATATACATAAATATCATATCATGATATATTAACAAATTTTTCATTTGCCTTTTATTGAGTGTATGTTAAATAATTACAATTATCTGAACAAGTCGTCAGATTTTTCAACCCAAATATCTCACAGATACTATAACAAAAATGATCCACAAAATTTCTGAAAATTATCTCCGTACAAATCGAAGGCCTGAAGTCGAGATTATATCAAATAAATGTTTACAAATTAATTTTTTAATTAAAACACGTGGTGGCCGGTAAAGTTTCTTATTCTTATTCGGCATGCTCTCAATAACTGTTTTAAATAAAACTAGTATAATATTTTATTGTAATAAGTATCTTGCCCATTTAATACAATTAATAAATAAAATTAATGAAATCGTATGAGCGTGCGTGTGTAAGCGTGTGAGTGCGTGCGCGCGCTTGTGTGTAAATACATATATTGAATTTCATTATTTTATGTATTTATTATATTAAACTAGCACGATTCTCTCTACCATATAATAAACAAATAAAATAAATTAAATTATTTGTGTGTGTCACATAATATCGTAATAATTATAATATTTTTATTTCAATGAAACATAACTTTATTTTAAAAAGAAGACTAGATCAAACGCGCGCTGCGCGCGCAGAGATGGACTGTGCTTTGAATACAATATTCAAAAATGGGAAAATAACCTTATAAGAAAAATATAAACAAACAACATTACGTTGCCATGCACATAGCTACAGCATGGCAACGCTTCCGACTAGTCAGATTACGAATAAAACGTGAAATAACATAGCCATCAATTTTAATAAAGGGGATAATATTATAAAATATCTGAAAAAAAAGTAAGTTCAATTGACGTTCATGAAAATAAAATAAAGTTATTTTAAGTAAAAAAATAATTATAGAATAAATAATCTACGGCTGTTGCTTGAACGTCATTGCCTCAAATAAAATTCAAAAATGGCTATTAACCCTGGCGAAAGTAAAAACTGCACATATCTGCACATCTCTGCACATCTCTGCACATTTTTGCACATTTTTACACATTTTTGCACATTTTGTCCACTTATTAGACTTTTGTAAAAAAATGTGCAAAAATGTGCAGAAATGTGCAGAAGTGTGCGGTTATGTGCGGGAATGTACAGAAATGTACAGAAATGTACTCTAATATGTACAAATGAATGTTTATTTATCATACTAAACGAAACAAGAATTTAATTTTCTTCAATTCAAAAAATATTTTCTTAAAGTAAGAAAATATTTACAGAACGAAAATTTGAAAAATATAAACTTCTTTTTTGATAGCGCTCTAGAATAAAGCTAATACCAAAGAAGAAACTTTAGAGAATATATTTTCAGTACTGGGCTGATTTCTACTTTACCGGCACTAAATTTTTTAAGTAAATCGAATTTAATTAATTAATGTCTTATCATTAAGTTATTCATTTTCTTAAAATATTGTGTAAATATAAAAAATTATTAAAAATCATTAATATATTAGATGAATAATCAAAATGTAATATCAATTAAATAAATACGGATAATGCACCTTATGTAGATGAAAATGCCCAAATTCTTTAATGCGAGCGATAGCGTAACGGTTTGCGTGCGTGCGTAGTTACCCAAGGGTCGTGGGTTCGATTCTCGGTCAGGGAGAAAATTTTATGAAAGTTTTTTTCAGCGATAATTAAAGTGCAATTTAATTGATAATAAACAATTTCTAATGAACATGCGAAATATTTATACTAATGATTAACAAAGATTTTATACATTTATGAAGCTCATTAATTTTTCATCTGATAATTATATTGAATTGTACCTACATCTTTGTATATTTTTGCACATTTCTGCACATTTTCGTACATTTCTGTACATTTCTGCACGTTTCTGCACATTTCTGCACATTTCTGCACATTTTTGCATATTTTTGTACAAAAGTCTAATAAGTGGACAAAATGTGCAAAAATGTGCAGAAATGTGCAGAAATGTGCAGAAATATGCAAAAATGTTCAGAAATTTACCAAAATGTGCAGAAATCTACATAATTGTACATATATGTGCAAATATGTGCAGATATGTGCAGTTTTTACGTCCAGCAGGGAATCCACTGGTTATGTAATATCTTTATTATCTATAATCTTTAATCCTAACAATGTTAAAGTTGAAGAATCACAAGCTAACGAACAAGAGATAACTTTATATCATGTAACTATATGTAGACTTTGAATATAAGAAACAGGCAGTGCAGTATTGGCAAAGTGGAAAAAGAAAGCCATTATCCTTGACAAGTGTACAATCGAAGTATAGAACAGTTACTTTCGATCGTCAATTGCGACGGTGGAAATTACAAATTGAAGCACAGGGTGCCAGAAAAACCATTCTATATGGAATAACAACTTATGTACCTCAAAAAGTTGAAGAAGCGATAGAATCAAAATTGACTCTGCCTGATACTGATATAAAAAGATGAGCTCTCGTAAAGAAAGCAGAACTAAATATTCCGTGGTTTAAAGCTTCACATAGATGGATAGAAATATTAACAAAAAAAACATCACATTGTTTCACGTAAAACAACAAAATTTATTACTATGTCATCTACACAGAAGGCAATACACTGAAAAAAAAAGTCTAAAATAGCCATAGACCCCTCTGTGAATTTTGCTTTACACCTCCAAAGCAATTTTTGCTTGACATAAAAACAATTTAAGCCTGTGTCTCCAGTTCGATCTACTTAACTCTGAAAGCGTTACCTACCGGGCGGTACTAAAGCATATATTACCTGACAGCACCGCAGTTTTTCGCGTCTACGTGTCGGAATGTGTCCACTGCATAATCTACGTGTTCGGGGTGGCCGATGATGGAGTTTAGGTGGTGCGCTGCGTAGGTTTTTGTATCTAGGTGTCGTAACGTATCCAAAGCGTGGTCTCAGTGTTTGAGGTCGCCGATGATGGAGTCGAGGAAGTACACTCCGTAGGTTTCTGTGTCTAGGTGTCGAAATGTACCCAATGCGTTGTCTAGGTGTTCCGGGTCGCTGATGATGGAGTCTAGGTGTGCGGTCCGTAGGTTTTTGTGTCCAGGTGGTGAAACATGTCCAAGGCATGGTCTAAGAGTTGGAGGTCGCGATAATGGAGTCTAGATTGTGCGCTCCGTAGTTTTTTGCATCTACATGTCGAAATGCATACGATGCGTGGTCCAGGTGTTCGTCGTCGCCGATGATAGAGTCTAGGAAGTGCTCTCCTTAGGTTTTTGTGTACAGGTGATGGAACATATCCAAGGCGTGGTCTAGGTGTTCAAGGTCGCCGAAAATGGAGTCTAGATCGTGCGTTCCGTAGTTTTTCGCGTCTACGCATCGGAACGCATACAATGCGTGGTCCAGGAGTTCGTGGTCGCTGATGATGGAGTCTAGGAAGAGCGCTCCGTAGATTTTTGAATCTAGGTGTCGGGACGTGTTCGTTTTGACACTTAGACGAAAAAACCTACGGAGCGCACTTCCTAGACTCCATCGTCGGCGACCTCGAGTATCTAGCCCACGAATTAGGTAAATTTCGACACCTAGACGCACAAACCTACGGAGCGCACTTCTTAGACTCCATCATCGGCAACGCCGAATACCTAGACAACGCATTGAGTACGTTGCGACACCTAGACTCAAAAACCTACGGAGCGCACACCTACACTCCATCATTGGCGACCCCGAGCACCTAGACAACGCATTGGGTACATTTCGACAGCTAGACACAGAAACCTACGGAGCGCACTTCCTAGACTCCATCATCGGCGACCACGAACACCTGGACCACGCATTGTATACGTTTCGACACGTAGACGCGAAAAACTACGGAGCGCACCATCTAGACTCCATTATAGGCGACCTCGAACACCTAGACCACGCCTTGGACATGTTCCACCACCTGGACACAAAAACCTACGGAGCGCGCCACCTAGACTCAATTATTGGCCACCTTGAACACCTGGACCACGCATTGTGTACATTCCGGCATCTAGACGCAAAAACCTACGGAACGCACTTCCTTGACTCCATCATCGGCGACCTCGTACACCTAGACCACGCTATGGATACGTTTCACGCCTAGACGTGAGCTACATACATCCATTGTTTTCGACTGTTTCTTGGGTTAATTTCTACCTGCCCTCTGCCAAGCAAATATCTCATTTTACTGCCAAGTAAAAACTACTTGGGTCGATTAGCAGAAGTTGCTTTACGCCGCTTGCTTGGGTTAGCAAAGCAGATTTCGCTTGGGTCCTGAGCAGAAATAGACTTTTTTTTCAGTGTAGAAGTAGAACAAAACAAAGAAAATTTTGTTAACAATGTCAAAAATCTCATTAAAGTACATGGTGCTCAAAACATTTACAATTCTGATCAAAGTGGGTTCAATTTAGAGATACATAGTGATCGCACTCTTTGTTATGAGGAGATTAGAAATCTAGAAAACATCGTTCAGTCGGTATCTTCTACAATACATGTTACACTATTCAACCAACAATATCAGCAGAGGGACAGCTTATGTCCCCGTTATTTATAGTTTTGAAAGAGGCTCATGGGCAATTTGGACATAAAGTAATGAAAACTTTATTCAAACCAGAAAATATATACGTAGAAGCATCAGCATCTGGTAAATTATCCAAGGGACTATTACAAATTTGGATTCAAAATGTATTTTTGATTGACAGTGGGAATTCACCTATACTGCTATTAGATTCGTGGAGTGGACAATGTGAAAACGCTTTAAAAGAAGCTTTACCGAAAGAGTCAAATCTTATATTGAAAACGATATCAAAAGGCACAACTGGTCAGATACAGTCTCTTGATGTATATGGTTTTCGATTATGGAAAAACTTTATAAGAAAATTATCAGAGATAATACTTCTTTTGAATTATGATGCTAAATTACACGAAAGAAATAATATAATCAAACTACAATCTCTAACCCTTAATCAATTTTCTTCACCAAGATTTCAAAATGTTTTTAAATATGCCTGGTATAAAAGTGGATACCTAACGATAAAATCTCCAAGACATCAAAATCCAGTAGATTTCTGTTTCCATACTCAAGAGGAACCAATTTGCGACATATGTGAAGGAATTGCAGTCACACGATGTGCATGGTGTAAAAAGCTATTATGTTTTAAACATTTTTTCACAGATTATCATTATTGTCAAACGTATATTGAATAAAATTTGCAAATTCACCAATTTCTGTAATATTTATGTATGTTACATTGACAAATCATCACATTCTACAAATTAATAAAAATGAAAAAAAGTTTTCGCTCATAATCTAGTAATAATAATGATAATAGGGGTAGCCACCCCCACTAAAATTAAAACATTTTTTATTTTTTTAACTTTTAATAGTAAATATGAGTCAAAATAAGCATTACAAAATTAAAAATCCAAAGGAATGTAGTGATTAATTTTTTTTAATCAATAAAAGATAAGTAACTAAATAGGGGCAGCTCACCCATTCTATGTGTTTTTTTAAACCTCGAAACAGGTCAACTATAATTTCTAATTTTCTTTACAACATGGCATTTTTTTTACCAAAGATGGCTCGTCAAAGCTTTGTTATTTCAAAAACAGTGTGAAAAAAATTTTATATTTACCCCCATAAAAATAGGGAGTGCAACCCCTTATCATTAAAACTGTGTCCAAATACTCGATTTTTTATAAGAAACAAATAGGTGTTGGTTTCATTAAAAAATTGCGATTCCATCTCGAGATATTAAAAAAAACTGTTTTTGGGGGTGAGCTTTAAGGGTGGTTTTCACCCCCAGATGTCTTTCTCCACAGTTAAAAAAAAATACATGTCAAATATTTTTCGATACTCTAACCAGTTGCAAAGTTTCATGAAAATCGGAGGCAGACACTAACAAAAAGGTAATTAATTAAATTAGGGGTATTTCACCCCGTCAACGTGTTTTTATTTTTAAATCTCGAACCAGGTCAACTATAGTTTTCAATTTTCTTTAGAACATGGCAATTTTCTATCAAATTTCGCTCATTATAACATTTTTATGTCAAAAATACAAGGGAAAATATAATATTTACCCTTATAAAAAATAGGGGATGCAACCCCCAGCTTTGAAACTGTGCCGAAAAACTCGACTTTTCATAAGAAACAAATAGGTGTTGGTTTCATTAAAAAATTCCGATTCCATCTTGAGATATTAAAAAAAAACGGTTTTTGGGGGTGAACTTTAAGGGCGGTTTTCACCCCTTAGATATGTTTTTCCGCAGATAAAAAAAAATACGTGTCGAATATTTTTTGACACTCTACTTACATGCGAAGTGTCATGAAAATCGGATGCGGGCACTAAGTATCCTTTCCTTGTCAGTATATCAAAAAATCACCATTAACCCTTTTTTTATTTGAAAATAAACCATTCAAGATCCGAATTTTCGTGAAATCCCAATTTTCATCGCCGAGCGCTTTTTTAATGTACTAAACGGAGTGGAAAAAAAATAAATTTTAATTTTAATGGCTAGAGGGCTTATACTCTTGAATAAAAGAACACGATTAAATGGGTAGATTTAAGACGGTCTTACACCTAAAAATTTTGAAAAAATCAACTTTTTTCTTATTGAATTTTTTAATTCTATATGTTATTCTGAACCTAACAAAACTAGTTTGGATCAAAAATTAAAATAATTAAAAATGATATGGTTAAAAGAGCTTTCTATCTTCAAAATGACAAAAAAATTGATGTTTTTTTGTTTTGCCTTTTTTTATGCTTTTACTCTTCTGATAGGAAAACGTTTACTTAAATGTATTTTAAAATATCAAAACACATTATTTAAACCATGCTAGTATAAGGATAACAAACTAATTAAATTTACATACGGGATTTATTGTAAAAATAAAATAAACCATATTGTGGAATTCCAAATCCAGTGGAATCGTCTTGTGATAATTTTGCACTTCTGTTCTAGTAAAGTGACCATTCCGTGACCAAAATTCGACAGCAATTTACTATATATGAATACTCCCTTTTGTACCTATATATAACTTGTCTGCTAATACCAGTGTAAATACAGTTGCACAGCTGACAGCTTATATAAGCAAAGACACATAACTATGTGATTTCAATAGTTTGTTTTGCAGAGTTTTTGCTTTCTGATAGAGAAAGATTTTTTTCTTAGTGCTTGATTATTTGTATTCACAAGTGAATTTAGGACCAAAAAGTTAATGTATTGTGTATGTGAAGATATATGTCTGAAAAGTGTAAGTGTAATTATAATACAAGCGTGCAGTGACAGTTTTATTTAAATTTGGAAAGTAGTTTCAGTTGAAGATGGGAATGCGGTATGAAATTTAATGCTGAAAAACATGTGCATTGACAAGATTGAATTAAGTATTTTAAAGAAGAGACAGTAAAAATTTTTATCGCATAAAAATAAATACATCTTTTTTCTAAGAAAGATGAAAGTGGCATATTAAGTCTAACTCACTATAGGATATATAATTCAATTCAGAAGATTTGTGAATTGCAATAAGTGTCAAGATGTATCTATACACATAAAAGTGATAAGCCTACTCAGAAGAATACGTACAGGCTTAAATTCAAGATATTTTTAATATTTAATATGTGAAATCAAATGATCATTTAAAAAATGGGCTTATCGGCTTTTATGTACTTACGTACTTTTGCCTATGACAGTGATGGCTTCTTAAGTTTCGATTTGGATGGTTGGGATTTCGTATTTCATAATACCTGGCGCATATTCTATATTTATCTTAGAATTATAAATAATAATCTAACTCA